>JBBBDQ010001865.1:1132500-1135000 GCA_037127315.1 Ascarosepion bandense
TGTATGTATGTATGTATAAGGGCGACAGACCACTTCTAAAACAGTGTAGACTAGCTAGCATGACGATTTCACTTCCTCTTCCGTTTAAAATCTGTCGCTTGACTGTAGCACGAAATCTTTAAAAAGCCTGTTTGATACAGGTATCACTAAGCCCAGTAGATCTCCGTGGAGAGTGCAAGTAGTGGTAACTATAGAAAAATTGTTAGAGACAATTTGTATTGGCTTAAATGTAAGCTTAAATGAACTGATATTCACTACTTCCCCACTAGGTTTGTTGTTCGAGGCGGATGCAGCACAAAGCCAATTAAAGGGAGAATCTGAGACTTTAATCTCGGCTAAAAATAGCCCGTAGACGCTGCTTAAGGCAGGGTCGGCCTCTTATCTGTTCACCTTGTGTGAGAATCTACTTGGAGGTAGACAGTTGATTAAAAGAGAACTTTAATGAACTGCTATTCACTACCTCTCACAAGGGCAGATATCCGAGGCGAATGTAGAACAAGGCCAATTAAATTGGGAATACGTGTCCTTGTAAACTGCCTAAGGAAGAGTCGGGCTCCTGTCAATTTTTCCCCAGGCGAGCCTCTAACCTTCAGCAGAGGCGTGTCTGAGTTCTTCTGAACTCGGAGGCAGAACCTCCTGATATACAGATTTTTAATGCAGCAGAGTTCTCTTGAATATATGTATTCAGGAAAGAACCATTAATAGGAGAAATGGATCATAGCATATTCTCCCCTTCCTTCTTTTCCTACAGAGGAAAAAGTCCTTGAACTTAGTAAGCATTCTTTGCTGTCTTCAAGACCGTGGTGGATTGTTAGAATTATGATCAGGTTCTTGTGCGAACTGGGTTTATTTTCGCAGTATATGAGCGAATTGATCGTCTTATGAAGTATCGGTAGCTGGAGGTGCTCTTCTGAGAAATTTGTTCGTAGCAATTTGAAGAATCAGAGCCCAAAATAGCCTCATAATGTTTAGAAGGAGGCTATGTCTCTCTCTTCAAAATCTGTTGAAGTCTCCAGAAAATAGCTCCCGCATATGCCTGTGGATCTTGATTCGTTCCCAGCTGAAGCTAAGTCTCTTAGATTGTGTCCTTCTGTCCATCCGGTTAATGCATACTGGGGATTGGCATCCATATGATTCACCAGTGGTTCACTTTTATTCGATCGCGTGTGTCCTTTTTGTAATATCATTCCAGATTTCGAGAGCCAAGGATGTAGAGAGGCTCTAATCAAATTTCGTGTAACTGAAGTAATCGTTTATGGGTTATAACGTTAGTGGCTGTAGATAGCAGTGTTTTAATAGCATTCAAGTGCTCTGAAAATAATTGTTCCCAATTCTCTACAGCTAACCTTTTATCAGCAGCTGCTAATTCAACAACTTTCCAGAATATTCTAGTATACCTCTCTGACTAGCCATTATGTTTAGGGTTATATGGTGTTTTTCTACTTAAGGCTACTCCTTGAAGATAAAATAGGTGAAGAGGTCTCTGACATTACTGCATTTATATCGTACTTTTTAGCATTTTGTTTTAATAAATCAAACACTCCTGCCTTGTCATAGGCCTGCTGTAACGTTAAGGTGCTATTTTCTAGTATTCTGTGTCGAATATCCGTGGACCGAAGATTGCTTATAAAGTTTTCTCTTATCAATTCGTCTCGATATTGTTCCGCTGATGCCAAAGAAAATGAACTTACTTAGTTTTACTAAGGCTTTTCACCTGAACCTTAGGGCAGTTGGTGCCTCGAAGTTATTGTCTAGAGACAATTTCATTTCTTTATTTTATGCAGGTCTTCTCCGGGGTTGTTAATGCCTCATCGAAAATTTATGCTGAGAGATATTTCGCGTGGTAGTGCAGTTTATTAGAATTTTCGTTGCAGTAGATACTTAAGAAATTTATGAAAGTTTTTCACCTGTGATGATATTCTACTCCGGAGTAGGACGCGTTATGATCAATAATAGTTTTTCACTGGTCAGTGTAGATTAGCCATTATCAGAATTGTTTGCAACGAGAGTTCATTAAATTGTAGTAGAACTGTTAGAGAAAATTGACATTGACTTAAATATGCATATTGGCTTAAGTATTTATATTGGCTTTAATAAACAGATATTCACTAACTCGTCACTAGGGCGGGTGTGGCGCAAGGCCAATTAAAGTGCTTATGTCAGGATCGGGCTCTTATCTGATTACCCCAGACTAGACTCTACCCTTCGGCGAAGCCTTGTCTGAGTAGCTCTCCTCCCGGAGGCAGAGATTTTATTAAGAGAACATTTTAAATAATTCTGAATACTAGCACGGTTCTCCTGAATATTTATATTTATGGCATCTCCATTAATCTTGGATATTGATCATACCGCTGTAACTAATGACATGAAACGAAAAAAAAGTTAGATATAGATTATTCACAAACGATAAATTGTTTTACTTTAAGAGCTAGGTTTCCTCTAAGAATAAAACGATGGTTTCTGATATAGCAAAGTATAATCTGTACCCTAAACTAGATCT
>JBBBDQ010001865.1:1140000-1200000 GCA_037127315.1 Ascarosepion bandense
ATATTTTTCAAGGTCAAACAAATTTTTATCATACACCCCGAAAATAGATTCATATTACTGCCTATCACTTCAAATAACCTAATCTGAGGAAAAAGTAAAAAAAAACCTACAACTCCAGTGGGTCTAAAACTGACCGTATGGTGAAAGAAAAAACTAAGTCAGTCGTTTCAATTAATTTGCACAAGAGTGAAAGGATTACACTGGAAATCCTCAAACAAAATCCAACCACATTTTCCTTTACGTTTTGAACTGATGGCTCAATTTTGTTTATTCGTATGATGGCATGACAGACAGCTGAAAGGCTGACAACAATATCCGTGATCTCTCTGTAAGGCTTCCAGTTGTTCTTGCAGTGTTACAATTTTTTCACGCTTCCTTGGAGTAATGTCCATAGCCGTGGGGCAAGTAATCGACAGTCGAGACAATAGTATCTTGGCGTGATCCAGATCTGAGACAATCACGGTGACGTAATATTTTTAAAGGCGAAACAAATTTCATCATACACCCTGAAAATATATTCACATGACTGCACATCACTGCTAATGACCTAATCTGAGAAAAATCGAAATAGATTACACCCTGTCACTCCAGTGGGTCTAAAACTGACCGTATGGTAAAAGAAAGAAAACTAAAGGAGATGCTTCAGTTATTTTGCACAAGCTTGTAGGTGCTTATGTAAAGGTATCTTTATGCAGCTATTATTAAAGGTTTGCAAAGAAACCAAGATCTATGTATTTCATAACAAAATAGGTAAAAATAAAAGCAAAACGAGGAAAACAATATAATCAGTCGTTCAAACAATCTTTTAAATCATAACTTCTCAAAATTAAAGCATGAGCTCTACAAACAAAATTGAGCTTAAATACAAGCATAGTTAAGTGAATCAAAGGAAATGAATTCAGTGATCCGAAATATAAAGAACAATCGTCAATATAAGACGTGCTCTTTAATAAGATTGTAGAATTGAACGGCCAAAATTAATTATAAAACAGAAGAAAAAAATGAATTTAATAACCCGTGCAGTTCTTAAAATAGCTTCATAAAAATAAACGACGAATTTTCTCATAGAAAGTACACTTTAAGAAGAATCGAAATGATGTAGCAAAATAATTAATTAAATAAATAAATAAAAATTAATTAATTAATAAATAAAATAAATAAGAGATACAATTATCAAAGCAATTTTTGAAAAAATAAATTCTCAAAAAACTAAAAAATAATCTTTTTCTAGAAATTGTTTACTCAAGGAGGTCAGAGAATTGTCTGGTTGAAATGCTATGGCAAAAAGTAAGTAAATTAAAATAAAAAGTTTAGTCAATCATATGAGAATTTAAAACCGAATGCATGGTCATCAGCAAAAAGATCAGCCAAAAATGCCAAATACAGGTGGGTGATACTAAAATCAAGCAGGTACAAAAATGTAAATACCTGGGAAGTGTTCTAACAGAATACGGTAAGTGCGACACAGAGATCCGAAGGCGAACTGGCAGGACACGTTCAAGAAGTTGAGTAAAGTATTAAGAAACAGGACAATTTCCCTAGAAACAAAGAAGAGAGTACTGGATTGCTAAGTTTTTTTTTGTTTTTTTTAATCATGCCACTGATGTGCGGGGGCTACATAACTGAAAGAAAATTAATTAGAAGAGAGAAGAGGAGTACAGACCAATTAGAAAAGAGCAATATTAAGATGAGAATGCAGGTGAGATAACAGTTTCAAGCTAAGAAAGGGAGGGATATACGGGGTGGGGGAAGGGCTAGAGTCAAGTGGTTAGTAGGTGAGTATTGACATTGCATTTAAACTTCTGGAGGGTCTAGCCGTCAGGAAGGCAAGAATATGGAAGCGGGTTCCACAAGCGGGAAGTACAAGAGAAGAAGCTGCAGGAGTAGAATTGTCGTCTGCATTTTGCTAACCTAACAGTGAAAGGGTGGGACCCAGTTGCCAATCTCGTTGCACGAGCAAACACCTGTTGAGGAGGCACCAGTGACTTGAGTTCGTCTGAGTAGAAGCCATGAAAGTACTTATAGAACAGACAAAAGGAGGCCACATTTCGTCGGTGGGGAAGTATATATATAAAACTCAAAAACAGCATCAGTATGTCTGATAAAACCTATATCCTATGATAACCCTTGGTCAAAAATTACTTGAAAGTTGAATCATCTTCAACACTAATACAAAGCCCCATAACGATAATGCATGATACTATCTGGCTTTCCTCTCACAATTTGGGAATGTCAGAACAATGCAGGGTTCGGCCTTTTTTGTTTTTGTTTTTTCTTTTCTCTTGATAACAATCTATTTTCACTCAGGTAAGTTGGCAATAAAACCTTGGCATCTAACTTCAATAAAAAATATATTAATCATGCAAGCAGGTTTTAAACATATACTACTTTACCTGTGCTGTGAATAAATGATTTATTTGAGCAATTTTAAACTTAGGAATAACCAGACATTTTATGTCGTACTGTATTTTCTTGCTCGTTTTCAATAATACATAAAGTATTCTATTTATAAGTGTTATGGGGAAACACACCTATTCCTAAGATAATTGAATCTCACTCCTATATTATTAAGAGTTAACAGGAAGTTAAATCGAGAAGTTCTTGGGAAGTTCATAGGAGTTCTTAGAAGTTCTAGAGAGTTCTTTAGAGTTCTATTGAAGTTCAATAGAGCTATTAGGCAGTTGATATTAGTTGGTAGTTAGCTGAATACTAAGGAGTCAGTTTTCAGTGAAAGACTACCAAGTTCCTAACATTAGGGTGCATTAAGTCAGCAGCTGACATAGCATGATTATAACATTCAGTACAAAAATTGCTCCACAAAAATTAGCGAAGACTTATAATATTTACACCATCAACAGAGTCCACTATATAGAGATGAAAAATTACCTATCTATAGAGTGAAATCTTGTAATAATGCAGAAAAATGTTACATGCTATACATATATATGGTACATATTAAATAATATACATATATATATATATATATATATATATATATATACACATATGTATGTATGTAAAAATTAAGACAGACGCGTTATTCCATGGTTAAGCAAAAGTATAAGCTTATTTCAGGAAAACCATCGTCAGCTTCTGTCTTTATATATATATTGTTTAATTACTTAGTTTTTGGTTATAATAAAATTAGACCAGTAAACAGTTGCAATAAAAAGTGTTCAATACAGTTATATTGCAAAATGTTTGAATATTCTTCATTTGTAGACGAGTTATTACACGACCTATCATGTGGTGTCTTCAGGTGATTTGCAACAACTGATTTTACCATTTTTTTAAGAACGCTCACATAATGGCGATTTTTTTGAATGCTCACATAACAGGGAGGTTTTGAATGCACAATTTTTAAAATTATAATGTTTTCATCCATAGTTGTATGAACCCAATCAGAATTTTATGGTATGGTTACACTTAGTCATAATATATATATATATATATATATATATATATATATATATATATATATATATATATAAGTGAACATTGACGTCAACACTCAGAGGCAACATACTGATTCATGCTAGAGGCAATCATCAGGATGATTGCACCTTGCGTGAAACAAGATTTCGACTTTGAGTGTTGAATTCAATGTTCACTTTTATATTTACCTATGATGTATCTCTGAGCACTCTATCCTATGAAAATTATACCACATCTTAAAACTATATTTCTGCAGATATATATATATATATATATATATATATATATATATATATATAATTATATGTGTGTGTGTGTGTGTGTGTGTGTATAAATTAATAAATATATTTTTAAGGTGTGCTACATTTACAGGACAAAGTGCTCAATATCAGAGATAGAGCATATGTAAATATAAAAAAGTGAACATTGAAGTCAACACTCAGGGGCGACAGACTGCTCCACGCTATGTCAGTTCTTCAATATGGCAGTGAATGCTGGACAATATCACCAAACATAAAGGGAAAACTTGAAGCAATTGAAATGTCGTTCTGCAGAAGGATGCTGCGGATATCATGGATTGAGCAATGATGAGGTTTAGGAAAAGATGGAAACGAAAAGGAAATTAATACAGAACATCAAGAAGAGACTGCTAAAGTTCCTGGGACATTCAATGAGGAAGAAGGGCTTGGAGAGCCTGATACTAACAGGCCAGATAGAGGGAAAAAGAGACAGGTGGAACACATCGGATAAACATATTCGAAGGGCCTAATCAGGTGGATGACAGAACGAAGGATATGTGGTGTAACAGGAGAAAGCGTGCTAAGAGCCACCAAGGATAGAGAGATATGGATAGCTATGATTGCCTACGTTCTGAAAGGAAAGGGCCCATAGAAGAAGAAGTGATATATTTTCCTATAAAATATACGAATACCCTACAATCGATCGGTCGAAATATTGTGAAAAAAAATCATTCGATCAGTTTCTAAAAAACGAATAACATATTTTCCCATAAAATATACAATAGACAATCGAAAAATATATCATAGTCTAAAAAGAAAGAAGAAATTCAATCATGCAAGCAATTTTTCAAATTGTAGTATAATATATAATAGTCTAAAAAGAGAGAGGAAATTCAATCATGCAATCAATTTTTCAAACTGTACAATAATATATAGTAGTCTAAAAAGAGAGAAGAAATTCAATCATGCAAGCAATTTTTCAAATTGTAGTATAATATATAAAAGTCTAAAAAGAAAGAAGAAATTCAATCATGCAAGCAATTTTTCAAACTGTACAATAATATATAGTAGTCTAAAAAGAGAGAAGAAATTCTATAATGCAAGCAATTTTTCAAACTGTACAATAATATATAGTAGTCTAAAAAGAGAGAAGAAATTCAATCATGCAAGCAATTTTTCAAATTGTAGTATAATATATAATAGTCTAAAAAGAGAGAGGAAATTCAATCATGCAAGCAATTTTTCAAATTGTGCTATAATATATAGTAGTCTAAAAAGAGAGAAGAAATTCTATCATGCAATCAATTTTTCAAACTGTACAATAATATATAGTAGTCTAAAAAGAGAGACGAAATTCTATCATGCAAGCAATTTTTCAAACTGTAGTATAATGTGTCGTCGTCTAAAAAGAGAGACGAAATTCTTTATCAAGCAAGCAATTTTTCAAATTGTAGTATAATATATAGTAGTCTAAAAAGAGAGAAGAAATTCAATCATGCAAGCAATTTTTCAAATTGTAGTATAGTATATAATAGTCTAAAAAGAGAGAGGAAATTCAATCATGCAAGCAATTTTTCAAATTGTACTATAATATATAGTAGTCTAAAAAGAGAGAAGAAATTCTATCATGCAATCAATTTTTCAAACTGTACAATAATATATAGTAGTCTAAAAAGAGAGACGAAATTCTATCATGCAAGCAATTTTTCAAACTGTAGTATAATGTGTCGTCGTCTAAAAAGAGAGACGAAATTCTATCATGCAAGCAATTTTTCAAATTGTAGTATAATATATAATAGTCTAAAAAGAGAGGAAATTCAATCATGCAAGCAATTTTTCAAACTGTACTATAATATATAGTAGTCTAAAAAGGGAGAAGAAATTCAATCATGCAAGCAATTTTTCAAACATACTTGATATTTTCCCATAAAATGTTCACTTTAGGAAGAGTGGCGAATCAATCGGCCAAAATGTTGGGGTGAAATACAGCAGTAAATGAGAGTTGATATCCTAAACACCGCTTAGATATGGTACAAGGCCGAAAGTATCGGGTACTCAGTGAGGATCAAAAGCACTTCTCAGTTGTAATAGATTCTTGTGAGACAAGCTTGCTAACCATTACACTACATCGATGTGCCACAAATGTAAATCAAAGAATGTGTTTAATCGTTCGAATAACTATTTAAAAGTAGGTTATATTTGTTGCATAATAAACTAAAAATGTAATCCATGGCCCTTTGCATTCTTACCTTTCTTTATTCTAATGAATTCTTTTTTTTTTTTTACTTTGGACATCGTATTTTCTCGTTTTTATTAAATATTTCGATTATTTATCAATTTTTCTTTACAGAATATATCGATTTTTGATTTCAGTTCGAATTCTTTTTCATTTGCTTCTTCTTGCTATTTTTTTATTCCTATACTATTTTCATTACTATATTTGTCATCTAATTTAATTTTCCTATGATTCAGAATATTTTTCTGGTTTCCAATCAGAATTTGAATATAAATTACTCCAATGGCTTCTAGCCTTTCATAAATCACGATAGATGAAAAAAAAATGAAATGAAATGAGACATTCCGACGCATGAAGATGCAGCAGAACCAAGGAGAATAAAAACCTACCAAAGAAAGAGCAATTCAAACACATTGACATGGCACTATAAATAAAACAATTTGAAAATGTTTGATAAAAGCCTAAAGCACACAGCATACATTGGACAATTTATATGTAAATTCCCACAGCCCGTAGCGAAAAAAATTTGGAAAAAAGTTAAATAAATAAATAGAACTTTCGTTGGTATTCAAACAAAACTGCAAAAATGGAAGGAAATTTGCTTCCCAAGTACACACAATATATATATATATATATATATATATATATATATATATATATATATATATATTCATACGTACGACAAATAAAACAATTTGCATTTACAGAATATGAAGAAAAAAAAACACTATTCCCCAAACCCAGCGGTACGGGTGAGGCTACGCATTCTAATTATTGGTCTTTAAATCTTTATATATATATATATATATATATATATATATACATATATATATATATATATATATATATATATATATATATATATATATAAATTGTGTGTATTTTGGCAGCATTTTTTCATTAATGCAGGTTTCATTGAATAATATAGACAAGTTTTGTCTATTAATTTTGTGTAGGATCCGTTCGTACCGTTTGATATACTTGATGGAGATATCGTTGAAAGACAACAAAAAATCACAGTAATTTTTGATTTTTTTATCGGTTCTAAGCTTTCGGATATATATATATATATATATATATATATATATATATATATATATATATATATCCAATACTTAAAATCAAGATTTAATCATGCATACAAATATGCATACACATATACATGTAGATAGATAGATGGATGGATAGACAGTCTAGAAGGTGTTGAAAAGTAGCAACACAAAGCCACATCTCAAGATATATATATGTATCCAATACTCAAAATCAAGATTTAATGACCAATCATTAGAAAACTAATGTTTTGAAGTGGCTTTGTGTTGCTATCTTTTCAACACCTTCTAGTATATATATATATATATATATATATATATATATATATATACGTGTACTAAATTACTTTTATTGTAAACCGCTCTATTACGAATCAAATTCACTCCATTTTATATGCACATACGATCATTCTTAAAATAAACACACACAAATAATACACACGCACACACACACAAACACCATATATATGTATATATAGGTATATATAGGTGTGAGATTTTTCGACTTTTATTTTGAGCTTATTTATTTAGATGTAATCAATCTGACACGAGGTCTTAATTTGTAGAATCTCCGTGAACGTCGAACTCACCATACTAATCTTGGTTTCCTAGACAAACCACCTGTTCATAATTCTCGAGAGAAAAAGTGGATGTCTCTTAAAATCTAATATTGCTGATGCTGGCTTGATTTGAAATATTTATTCTTATTGTATCTTTTCTTATGTTATAACTTTTTTCTTACGAAAATTCGTTTAACATTTTCCAGCTGAATCGTACATGGTTTTTTGAGCCTCATCCGTACCGCTGGGTTTGGGGAATAGTTTTTTTTTTCTTTATATTCAGTAAATGCAAATCGTTTCATTTGTTGTACGTCAGAATCTTTTCTTCAATCGAAAGTATTGTTACTGAAATACCAATACTGAGTTTTCCGGATAGAGTTACGGTACAATTTTGTTTAGACTAGGTTAACGTCAAAATACTTTCATTGCTGAAGCGATGTCGACAATATTTTTTTATTTTATCTTTATTACTGCGTCTTGCAATAAGAAATATACCCATAATGCACTGTTAACTTGTCAGAGACTTTCACTTAAAAATGTACCACTTCCTAGAAATCTTTAATTTAGAAACCGGCTATCAAGTCTAGTATTTCCAAGAATCAGAGGCTCAGGGTTACATCAGTTGCCATGTCTCACCAGAAGCACAGAAAAAATTGAAGTAGTCACGCCCTTATGTATAGGGTAAATGATTGTGACCTTACAGATGATAGCTAAAATACCTTCTTGGGGTTTTAGAGTAATTTTCTAGTTTTATCGACGGGAACAAAGAAGTGAGGTGAATATATTTCTTTTAAAACTCTTTTGATTCAGAATACGTTATGACATTTAAGCGTCTGAATATATTGTGTGTATTTTATCGAAATTATCCCGCCGTGTTATGGTAGACAGTTTTCTATTTTGAATCCGTAGGTTCATTTCCGTTTTTGTTTGTTTTGTATCGCTGATTTGAGAAATATTTTTCTCTTCTTGTAAGACTATTTCTAATAATTTTCATATTTATTGTGATGGCAGGGAAAAAGGAATATTCTTTACTGAGAATAATTTTCTATGTCCGTCATAAGCAAGACAATAAAAATAATAAGGTGTATGGGGTTACTAAGGTTCAAAGAACCTTAGAAAAACATTACTGAGGTGAGAGGAGAAGGACAGGATTTAAGGAAATAGATGATAACGATTAACGCTGAATTTAAAATGTTGAAGATCGTAGTTGACAACAAAGCAAGAAAAGAATCCTCAATTACTAGACGAGAAACTTATGACATAAAACCTATAGTCAATTTGAAAAACAATGATGAGTCATAGCTGCCAATCAAGTTTTTTTTCTATTTTCTTTTGTCCCTTTTCAAAATGTAGGCAATCGTAGCTCTCCAGAAATTCCTTTCCCTTGTAGCGCTTAATAACCATTCTCTTTAGTCGTCACCCTGAAAACTTGCTCCACCATCCATTCGTCCACATTCTCCAGGTAGGTGGAACTTTGTTTTCAGCTGCCCCTCCTCCCTTCAATCTGTCCTGTGAGTGTCAAATTTCACAATCTACCTTTCCTAGTAATGCATCCCAGCTAATTCAGTTGATGTTCACTATAAGTGTCATTTTTTATGTCATTGTCACTAGAACTTTGTTGTTGCTTCCATGCTTGGTTCATTTTATTTTACTGTACCTAAGTTCGTGTAGTCGAGTTATCATGTAATGAGGAAAGAGTGTTTGGACAAAGTAATAGCTTCAAGATGTAGTAAAGGCTAGAAAAGCATGTAAAAGCATGAATCATCTTCTCTTCCAATTTAACTTTGCAGAACAAAGAAAAACTAGGAAAAACAAAACTAATTAAATCAACAAAAACAAAGACTTGTTCGAGTGTGATGAAAGCCCATATCTTGAAACCATATGGAATAGAAAAAAGAATTTAAATTCTCGCTTTCCTTTTATCTCGTCTAGTTTTCACTGAATCTATCTAAATGCTAAACAAATATACATTACTGTATTTGCCCTTGCATAAAGCGCACCCTCACACAAGTGTTTCTTTATTTTACGAGGATATTTTGTAAAAAGACTAATACGTGTCTTCATAATTTTATTAAATATATATTTTAAGGGCATTTTTTAGGAAGAAATGTTTGGTCTTGTGCATTCAAATACAATATAGCACCCTTATATAGGAATTAAGTATCAAATCATATATTTGAAACATATTACAAATCATATATTATAATTATATTGCACATCATATTTTGTAGCTATATTACGAATAATATAATGTAACTATATTACGAATCATTTACTGTAACCATATTACAAATCCCATATTGTAACTATATTAAAAATCATATATTGTAATTATATTACAAATTTTATATTGTAACCATATTACAAATAATATATTTTAGCCATATTATAAATCATATATTGTAACTATATTACAAATCATACATTGTAGCTATATTATGGATCATATATGAAAGGTCACTTCATAGAAAACTGAATGAAATTTGCCAAAGCAAAAATAAATACTGGTACATTTGTATCAATGATTACTGGTACATATATACAAAGCAAACGGATATAATGCAATCAGCAAAGTATAACAAATATGAATGCATTCTTATAGATAATCACAGAATATGCAGACTAAGCAAAATATTTTACTAAATATTACCAGTAACATACGACACGTAACACAAAAAATGAATGCATGCTAAGAGAAACTGGTATTTCAGCAGACTACCATACATAACAAGTAGAAAAAACTAAAATAAAGTAGTAGTTACAATTTTTATGGCTAGCAGACTACTAGTACAGCACTCGGTCACCTCATTGGCATTCTTTCTAATAACTTATAAAAAAAAGTTGGTGAATGTGATTTACAAGCATCATGCAAGCATTAATCAACATTTGTTCATTTTTAGGAAGTTAATTTCGAACTGTACGATCAATTTCATCCCTTATTCTGTTTCTTAAATAGTGGTTTCTTAACTGCTACACAGCCTTTAAGCCCAGCAGAATGAAGTCGTCTCTTAACAATAGTAACAGATACTGGATGTTGTCCAGTAGAATTCATTTCAATTGTTAATTCCTGTGCGGTTTTTCTTGATCAAGTGCCTATCCTCTACAATAGATGTTACTCTAGGCCTACCAGATCATTTTCTGTCAATATTAAACTCAGATTCACGAAGTCGTTGAAAGCAATAATGCAGGGCATTTTTTGATAGGCTTAAGTTTTTTAACGATAACACATTCAGAATATCCTTCTTTCGAAAGAATTTCAACCTGAGCTCTTTTTTCAATGCTAATCTGTTTCTTCCCTGCCATTTATACCATAGTAATATGGTTTCAAAAATAAATTATACCGTAATAATAATATCTGAATTTTCGGCAAAAACTTGATCACAATAAGAGGAGTCAAGTAGCAAACTGAGTAAATGTTTACTTTAAAGTTGAAAAGAATATTTTTTACTTGACCTCTGCATAAGAATAACAAAAAATACAAACTCGGCGAATTTGATTCTGCTTAAAAATGAAATTTTATAAACTTTGTGAAAACATTTGGGTGGTTCCAAACGTATGGTCGGTAGCGTAAGTTTACATATAGTTCAAAAGTAAGGATCTCAAAACAAGAATCTATATATTCCTCTGGTTTTGGTTTGGTTCGGCTTTTGATTTATTACCCACCATGCCTTTCTTCCTATACAATCTCTTCTATAAAACCTCTCTCCCACGCTTTATCCAATTCTGCATGGTTTAAGTTTTAGCCAACTAGTTTGGGTGAATATTACTACTGGGTTACCAATATAAAATATTCAACATTAAATAACACAACGAACGTTGACAAGTCGTAAAAAAAGCAATCGACCAACAACCCAATTCCATTATCGATTAATATTGTCTGGTGTTTTATTCAGTCAAAAAACATAACTGCCTCATGCTGTCCGCAACTCCCTATCCTTTGCCCCTCTAAGCATTGATTTTCTCCTCATTATCCCTTCCAGTCCATATAGTGATATTCGTTTACAGTCTGGCTTTCAAAAACTAAATTTGATATAGAAGACATCGACATGAAAAGCATCAAATCCTTTGGGACTGATAGCTGGCTCGGTAAGGAGAGATAAATGCGACAGGTGTCCCTAATCGTCATCCAGCGACTGTTAGCAAAGAAAAAATAATACTAGTATTATAGCATACATTACATTATATAATTTTACTATATAATGATAGTATAATAGCATTACAACAAATATTATTATTACGATCATGATTTTGTTGTTGTTAATTTTGTTATAGTTTTTTTTTTTTTTTAGTTTTTGTGGTGACGGCGATATTATTTTCGCACGATTGTAATCAGATAGCCTCTCATTTTCATCGACATCCATTAATTAATCGGCCCATTTCTGAACGCACACCACGGCAGAACGAGATCAATAGCGCACATTTGGCGAAAACACAAGAATTTTTTTCAAGTATTTTTCTGTTCAGTTTCAAACTTCTCTCCATAAATTTACACACAATAAAGTACAAAGAAAACAATACGTTTCCAGTTAAGAAGATAATGACATTATTACATAATTAATTTTCGTCACCAGCATAGGTTTTTCTGAAATATATAGATGGTTTATTCTACCCCATTATTATTCATTCATTGAAAAAATTTTCTCCCCCACCCCCCAAAAAATAAGAAACAATTTTTATGAAGGATTGTCTTGGTTCACTTCAGGCAAACGCAAATGAAAACAAAAGAAACTCAGATAAACACGTATCTTTTCATTAAGCAATTATTTAATAAGTCGGCGTTTACTATCTGAAAAAGATTTCTGATTCCCCAAAACTGACTCTGCATGGTTACCTTTCTAAATAGAGCTCCTACATATGACGGTAAACTGCATCCGGCAGCAAGGCCTCTGATTGGGAGGTTATGAGGAGCATGGGACCCCCTCTTAATTGCTGTTGTTCCCAGGTTAACTCTACCCGCAGTGATAGCACCGGTTAGGGTCCTATCTATGGACAAATAGTTAACCTCCAAACTGGGTCAAAACACTATGAAAGTATAAAAATAGACTTTTATAGAAAAATATACATTTTTGAAGGAAAAATATTTATCAACAACGTATTTTTGAAAGAAAAAAATTGTTGCCATAACACATTTTTGAAAGAAAAAATATTGCTATGATACATTTTGAAAGGAAAAATATTCACAATACAAAATTAGAAGACAATTTAAGTTTTCTCAGAAAACGAAAAAATATTTAAAAAAAGTTTTCTTCAAAATCCGACTAAATCAAACTACTCACTATAACCGAACATTAAAATAATACGTTAAAACACCACATTTTTGGCATTAAATAACCCACGGAAGTTGATATGCCGTTAAACAAAACTCAAGCTCAAACTACTAAATCGACTCTGCTTTGAGCATCTTTTAGGACTCAAATTCACCTCAGACATTATATATATTCATTGCGAAAGATTCTGGAAAATAGTTGGTTTCTTGTATCACATGAAAAATAATTGGATTCATCCTTTCGAAGTTTGTTTTAACAAGAGTTAGATCAGACCACAAATAGAGTATTGTTACTATATATTGGCTGCAGCTACCAATCCTCACATTCCAGCCTTAACAGAGTTCAAAAGCATTTACACAACGTTCTGGGCGATGTATTATTTCTCCTATACAAACTTTTTCGCAGAGATAAAAAACCACAGTCTTATAGTTATTCCATCACTATTTTCATGGGAAATGATCTGACGAGCTATATACCATCAAATCAAACATTTACAACAAAGATTCTACACAGGTTCAAGTAATCATAATTCTTCAGTTTGATTCGGTCAGCTTCTTTTAAAGAGTATCTGCTTTGTAGAACAGACTACCGAGATGATGCTTTCTGAATCACAACACTAATATCCACTTCAAATTTAGGGTCAACCTGTTTCTATCCTACATAAAATCCGTATTTTTATATTCTTACCTCCTAATTTACAACCTCAAAACAATTCCATGTTGACCTTTTAACTTTCGTGGCTTTTAAGCCGTAGATTAAATGAAAAATAATTCATAATATTGATGAAGATTTGTACCAAATTAATATAGAACTATTAAATATCGCAGCTATCGCCCGGTTGAAATAGTAACGTATTAATTTAGGTAACTGTTGCCGATAGTAAAATATATCTACCCATCTGAATGTCAAATACTGATTTCTATGCCAACAGGTTATACACACATGAAAGTATAAAGAGAAAAAACAAAAAACAAAAAACAAAAACATTTATATAATTATTGTCAAGTTGTGACAACTTAATTCCTGAAATGACTGCAGAGATCGCTGTGGTAAATGAGTCAGATAATTATTTACACGTCCAGGCACGTTACAACTTCAGCTGTTGATAGACGCTGAACAGAGGAGTTATTAGTTGCCTAGCAGTAGAGGAATGAGTTACGTTTTCATATCCTACTGTCGGCAGAAATTGAGTGAAAGTAATCTAGAACAGCAGTTTAATATCAGGTTTTCTGTCAAAGTTGGTAAAAACGGCAGTGAAACGTTAACCCTATTACAAATGATTTAGGAAGTGACTGAAAATAACTCCAGTTGTGGTTCTATAGATGGATGCTAGAGATACCATGAACATCGTACGTGGGCAGCGAAGAAGTTAAAATAACGGCATCCTATTTTTATTTATCTCCAAGTCAAAGTACAGGTTGTCTAAAACATTACAAGAACGTTCTACTTTAACAGGATTTCTATTTTCTAACATGCGTTCCCTTGGGTTATGGTTTTTATTTTTAAAAAATGCAAGAGAAAAAGAAACTGCTTCTAATGCTAATGCAACTACAGGCTGAGAATTATTTATCCTATTTTTTGGCACCGGAAGTGCTTTTGATTTCAAATATTTTTCGGGATTTTGGAAAAGATTATTTATGTTAGTCAGCAAAATGCCATACATGATACACGCTAGGGCGATCGTGTTTCGAAAGAGATATGACTGACTGGGCAGAAGATTTCCCGTAGTAGGTTGCCATTACTTGCTGCAGTAGAATGGTTACCAACCAAGGCTATAGAACCCATTTTGTCCTGTTATTTGACCCATAGATGGGTGAAGAAACTGATTAATACTTTTCTCAAGGGTATTTGTGCGCAAAAAAAATGCAACGAATTCATCTGGAATTCGAAACCGGCTCTCTGATTTCTCATTCCACGCCGATATCCACTGCATCACAATGCACATCTTGCATATTTCTATGTAGCATCTATAAAATGAGACAGCTAGGGAATAGAACCGAAACATAAACACGATATTCTTTTACATTCCATAACACAGCTTATAGACACCTCGACATGGTGCAGTACTTAATAAGTTTGACTTGCTAAAATAATTGCGACTGAATAGTAAGTTCGATTTTAAATGAGTGTCTTATACTTTCGGTCTTCTGCCATATCGAACCTATGCTTAGAGAATTGCTATACCGCAGCTTATACTTGGAGCCAGAAGGTAATTTTATATCGGCAGATTTTTATTACCACACACCTTCAAATATTTAATGTCATGTCTTTACTTTACGCTTGATAATAATGGTTTTCCGAATTACCTCATCGATCACCATTTTAAACTTTCTTTTCTCAGGTATCTAATAGCAACACTACATATATAGAGAAAAACTATAACAATAAAATTTTTAATAAAATCTGAATGCATGATAAATATAACCAGGATGAATCTTAGAAACATTATAAAGGAATATAAAACTCAAGCCAACAAAAACGAGAAAAGTAATTATCTACGATTAAAAATTAAATCTATAAAACTCATCATTAACAACAACAACAACTCACCTACAAGATGTAAATTACACATAATCTTTTTTTTTTTTTTTATAAGCGTTTCACCCCGAGCAAGGCATGTCACTGCCACTACTGCGCAGGGGGCTACGTAGAGTGGAGAAAGGCTGATTAAATATAGGAAATGTCAGAAGGTGGGTGATAGGCGGGTAAGGATACTGAGAATGAGGGTTGGGTAGATGAGAGTGTTCTGAGAATAGTTGGGAGTTAGTGTGATAGGAGGTGTCTATTGACCCTACATTTAAACACCTGGAGATTGTAACTGTCGGGAAAGCAGACTTGTGGAAGGGAGTTCCACAGGCGGGAAGCGCGAGAAAAGAAGCTGTTGGAGTAGAATTTACGGTTACATCTTATTTGTTTAACTGTAAAAGGGTGGGACCTAGTTGCTAATCTAGTATCTCGTGTAAATTCGTGCTTAGGCGGCACCAGTGATCTAAGCTCATCGGAGCAGAAGCCATGAAAGTACTTGTAGAAGAGGCACAGGGAAGCCACATCACGCCGGTGAGAGAGCGGCTGCAGCCGGTCTGCCAAGCCAGTATCAACCACGTTACAGATCCTACTTTGTATTTTGTCAAGAAGCCCAAGGAGAGCAGCAGGGGCACCCGACCAGATATGGCAGCAATATTCAATACACGGGCGGATTGGTAGATTTGTATATGTGCAGAATAGATTCAGGTGGGAAAAACTTCCGGGCCCTTCACAGGGAGCCGACTTTCATAGCAGCAGATTTGGCAATGGATTCAATATAGTCATTCCATTTGAGGTCCGCCGAAAGTGTAAGGTCAAGGAGGCGTAGTATTTTACTCTCTGGGAGGCTAGCCTGTCCCATGCTAATGGGAGGTAGATGCGATTGTCTATGGTGGTTAGTTGATAACAGCTTTGTTTTAGAGGCATTGAAATTTACCAACCATTTCCTACCCCAGGCCACTACGGATTGGAGGTCGCTTTCAAGTACGCCAGCGAGGTTCACTTTGTCGTCCAGACCTGGTTTCTGATCGATGCGAGAGTAGATTGTTGTGTCGTCGGCATACATGCCAACTTGGGATCTAATAGTGTCGGGGAGATCATTAATGTAGATCAGAAAGAGCGTGGGACCTAGGATGGAACCTTGAGGGACGCCCGCGTTCGTATGGTAGTTTTGGGAGGCATGCCCATTTAATACCACCTTCAATGTGCGGTTAGAGAGGAAAGACTGGATGAGGTCAAACAGATGTCCAGTTATCCCATAGCTCCGCATTTTGCACAAGAGGCCAGCATGCCAGACCCTGTCGAATGCTTTGGAGATATCCAAGGCAACGGTTCGGGCTTCACCATTCTTGTCGAGTGCCTGGTATATGTACTCGGTAATGGTCGTTAGCATATCAGCAGTAGACATTGTGAAGCGAAACCCATACTGTTTGTCAGAGAGAAGCCCGTTGGCCATAAGATGCTGAATCACCTCGGCGTTGATAATGGCTTCGAAAACTTTGCCAAAGATTGGAAGGAGACTAATAGGACGGTAATTGGCGGGGTCTGAGGGTTCGCCAGAATTCTTAAATATAGGAACTACGCAGGAGGACTTCCAACCAATATTATTTAAGAATTCATATGTCCCTGTCTTCAAGTGTTGTGTTTCTGATCAAACCAAATTTATAAATAATTCCATAGATATACTACAACATATCTATCCAAAGAAAACTCGTGTTACATCTCTCTGAGCATAAGGTAACTTTTAAAGTCACAAGGAAAGTACAAAACTCTATCTGCAACTCGTTGATAATACAAATATAGTAGCTTCACACATATAAATTATGTTAAAAATAATGCAAGCATTATTAATAAAAAAGAAAAAGGCAACACTCAAGAATATCAACTATGAACACGGCCACAATGTGTTGGCCATGTTTGTAAAATAAATCATTCTTCTAACGCTAGATATATACATAAAACAATCCATACATTCAGTTAAAAGTAAAAATAAATCATTCTTTGAAATAGCAAAATTATAACCAAAAGCACCACACACAAAGAACATTCGGACAATTTCTATATAATTTATGTCCACCCATAGGAAGTTACTTTTCAATCACTATATATATATATATATATAAGTACAGAGAGAGAGAGAGAGAGAGGGAGAGAGAGAGGGAGAGAATTAATTTTGAGAAGTTTGTCATTGAGCTAAGCAGAGGCTTAATTTCAAAGCCTGAATTTCAAAGACTGAATTCTTGTAGAAGAGGGGCGAAAGCTCGGAACTTGCCATAGAGGACTTTTTCTTCATTAAGTTTTTGGAAATACGTAGATCGATACACTTAATGCAAATTATGTTTGAACATAAAAAGAAACCCCAAAACGAGGCGTTATACTCAAACAGTGATATCCATTAAAAATAACGTTGAAGTCAGTCATTTAAGTGCCATACGTGATACACGCTTTGGGCGATCATGTCTCGAGAGAGACATGACTGACTAGGCAGGATTATTCCGTAGTAGGTTGCCATTGTTATCTGCGGTAGGCTTGTTGCTAGCCAAGGCTTAGAACCCAATCTGTTCTATTATTTGACCCATAACTGGAGGGAAGAGACGGATTAATAACTTTCCCAAGGGCATTTGTGTCTAAGTAAATGCAAGGAATTCAACTGGAATTCGAACTCAGTTCCCCGATTTATCGTTCCAAGTCGATATCCACTGCACCACAACACACACCCACAACATTGAAGTTATGATATATATTATTAGCGATTACAAGATAGATAGATAGATAGATAGATAGATAGATAGATAGATAGATAGTGAGAGAGGGGGGTTTGCTTGCAAGCTTCCTTAATACACACACACACACACACACTTTAGAAATGAATTTGAGCATGCGCATTATTGTTCAGTAAACTTATACCATCTCCTGCCGTCATGATTTTGTGAGGTAAGAAGCACTTTTGATGACTTGATACATCAATATTTCTACTTGTCGTTATTTCATGGATTACTTCTCAAAACCAAACGGTTGGTACAATTAAACTTAACAGTGTCGAGGAAAACGAATATCTATTGGTAAGAAATCGGAGAAATATTATGAGAATATTTATAACAATCTATCGCAGACGTTCAATTGACTTCGATCTAAATAGATTGTTGCTCACAAGAATCTGTGCTGGAGATGGCAGGGAGATTGCATTAATTTTGCCCGAAGGCAGTTTAAGTGTCGTGATTCGTTTACATGAAACTAATGAATAATGATTCAAGATCAAACTATTTTTGTTGAAATGATTTAAATTCGTCAGACGAGTGATTAGGCCTCGCTAGCATTTAATGAAATGCATTTTTTATCATTACTGCTGAAAAATTGTAAAAAAACATTTAAAATAACATGAAATCGATTGATGCATAAGATACACACAAATACACATGTATACACACACACGCACACATATATATTATATGATAAGCTTTCGAAGTGTTGCGATAAATATATGTATGTATATCCACCAATATAGTAATCACTATGATTTAATTGTCTATATATATATATATATATTATAAAATATAGTTTTAAGTTAGATATTTATGGCTTAAAGTGTTCAATATCAGGGATAGAGCGTATGTAAATATAAAACTGGACATTAATGTTAACACCTAGGGGAAACAGTATGTTTCAGGCTAAAGAAAACCGTAATGATCTGAGGATTGCGTTTAGCATGAAACAGAATTAGGCAAGTTCTTTTTGAAGTGGTCAAGGAATCGATCATTTTTTTCAGCATTGTATGCATCAACCATCAGTGACAAAACATTGCCAATATATCTGTCTTTGAGATAATGGGTATACAACTAAATTCGAACCATTCCCAAAAACTTAACAACTGCGAAGATAAAAAAAATGGGAGGACATGAAATTGTCAGTCAAGCTCCCTGTCTTCTGGCAAAGAACAACTTAATCGATGCTCCGTCTATGGACAGAGATTCTCATGAGAAAAATAGACAGGCATAGTGTCCGATCTCATGTATGCGGAGGCTAGGAAAATTTAGACTCTTGACACGTGAAAAGCTCGACTTTATGTCACATTCCATTTCAGTGGGAAAATTTAGGGGAAACACTCAGTTACTCACGACATCGAAACTGTTGCTCAAACTCTTTGTCTTCTGGCAAAGAACTACTCCGTCGTGGCTTCGTCTCCGGATTGAAACTCTGCAGAGAAAGGCCTTCCGTCTTTGGTGAGAATTTGACTGTCGAGGTTCCGTCTTACAACTGAGACTCGTTTGAGATAGACAAACAAGCTCAGTGTTTTATGGCAGAATTTGACTCAAGCTCTCTGCAAAGAAAAAAACTAATATCGTAAGTTTACTAGTATAATTTTTATGGCCGGAATATTTTCACTATCCAGTTCTGTTGCTGAAAAAACTGTTTGTTAAGCACGTTTATGTGTAGGTGTTGTTTTGTGTGAGCCGAGATAAAACAGAAACCCTCTAAGCTTTTAAAGTCAATTTTTCACGCCACAGATAAGTTTTACTTGGCATCAGGCGGTCACATGGTTGGATGATTGCTTAATGGGATTCAACAATACTTGATGTGCCATGCTTGTGAAATTAAAACATTAGGGAATGAAGAAAGAAAGGAAGGAACGAAATTAAATAAATATAATTGAAAAGAAAGCAAAAAAGTATAGACGAAAGAAATTAAAGAAGAAAAATTGCAAGCAAGAAAGAACGAAAAATATAAAGTAAGAGGAGAAAGATAAAAATTTCAGAGAGAAAGATAAGGGAGGGAATGAAAAAAAATTATGCTGCAAGGAGAAAAGGAAAATACTGTCATGACAAATAAAGAGGGCATGAAGTAGAAAGGAAAGGAAGAATGAAAGAAAAAATGAAGGAAAATTGCTTAAATGGAAAAGAAAGAAATTTAGGGTGAAAAATAGAAAGCAAGAAAGTGGGAGAAAATATAAAGAATGAAGAGAAAGGAAGAAATTTGAAAGAAAAAGATAAGAAAAAGAACAATAAAAAAGTAAATTGAAAATAAATAAAAAAGTCAAAAGAAAGACAGAAAAAAGAAAAAGATAAATACAGTAAAAAAGAAAGAAATAAAGGAAAGAAAGAAGGTAGTAAAGAAATAGCTAAAATGGAAAAGGAAAAATAAGAAAGCAAAAATACAAAGAAAGAGGATTATGGAAAAAGTGGAAAGAGAAAAGAAAGTAAGGAAGAAAGATAAGCAAATATGTTGAAAAGAAAGAAAAAGAATTACAGCCAAGACAAGGAAAGACGATATTAATAAGAAGGAAAAATGGCAATCAAGAAAGAACGAGAAAACAAAGAAATAAGAAGAAGGTAGAAAGTTGATAAAAACAGATAAGGGAATGCAGAATGGTATATAACTCTATTGAAGAGAAAGAAAGAAACTGAAATATAATCAAGAAAAATGTATACGAGAAAAGAAGAAAAAAGAGAAAAAGGGAAATAAATAAAGAAAAAGAAAGAAAGAATTCAGAAAAAAAATTAATATAAAAATGTCAAGAAAATATCAATATATTTATTTTATCAAGAAACGCAAAAAACCTGAGCTTGTCATTAATATTGGCTACTTATGAAATACCTCGAACAAAGAAGAAAAAAGTATCTGGTGTCTCACTTGTGAAGTACTAAAAAAGTTTAAACTTAAGTTTATGCCCATTTTAGCTTAGTCTGGCACAAGGTAAAACTGTGAAATGATGTGACTAATGTAAATAACCGCAACAACAAGAGAAAGTGTCTCTAAAATAACATTTTTGATCACATGCTCTATTGAAGATTCGGAGACTAATCACACTTTCGAAAAGTGCTAGTTTGTTTTCTCGAGCTTCTCGCCGGTAGAAATAACATTCATTTATTTGCTTCCTTGATAACTGCAATCTCAAAAAATTTAAATGCAACGTGAACTGCCATTTTCTATCTCCTTGAATCCCATCCATCTATTATCCATTTTAGACACCTTCTGTACCCAGTGTTTTCGCTCGCAGTACCCCTTTGCGCACTTGTCGCGGTTCCGCCTTGCTTGGGGTAAAATGAAAAAAAAAGGCAGAGTCAGCAAAGAATTAGTCAAATAGTTTAACTTGATGTCAAACTGTATCGGGAAAACGAGTAGGGATTTTCACAATCTGCATCAGCTTGTAAGCTATTGAAAATTCATAGCAGTATTTTCCATCTTCGTCAGGTGACTAGATGTTCTTTTTAGTGAATTTTGAAATCGTCACAAATGAGAATAATAGCTAAGGTATAAACAGAGACGATATAAATATTACTCTTTCAAGCTTTGCAGTAATATCATCCTGAGGGCGAAAACAGGGGCATGCTATAATTATCGACAGTTGGTTTCGAAGCAAGAATTGCAATGATAACGGGTAGTGGCTTATACTATCTGCTTGAAATGGTGCTTTTAATTTTTTTATATCGACTGAAGAATGTAATTATTATTTTTTTTTTTTTGGTTATATTTTGTAAATGACTTCTATTATTATTCCTGTTATTGGTAGAATTTTTGACAGTGAACACATTTTAGCTGTTACATTCCTCTTTATTTACGGTCCTGGTCATAACGGTAAACTGAATCCGGCAGCAAGGCCTCTGATTGAGAAGTTGTTAGGAGCATGGAACCACCTCTTAATTGTTGTTGTTCTCGGGTCCATTCTGACTCGGGGTGGTAGCACCTGTTAGGGTCTCATCTACGGACAAATAGTTCACCCCTAAACTGGGGTCTAAGCACTACGAAAGTATAAAAATACACTTTTATAAAAATATATTCATAAAAAATAGACTTTTATAGAAAAATATACATTTTTGAAGAAAAAGTTATGACCATAAAATATTTTTGAAGAAAAAATATTGCCAACAATACATTTTTGAAGAAAAAATATATTACCATAACACATTTTTGAATCAAAAATATTCTCAGCAAAACATTTTTGAATACAAAACTAGAAGGCATTTTCAGTTTTCTTAAATAAAAAAGAATGAAAACAAAAATCTCATTAAAGTCTTACTAAATCAATTTTTCACTATAACCGAACATTAAAAAAATATCTTAAAACCACAACTTTTTGGCATTAAATAACACCCAGAGGTTATCATGCCGTTAAACAAAACTCAAACTCAAAACTGTCCAGTAAAACTTATAAAGAGTTCAAATTTGCATGTATTACAATGGCTCTTCGCATATCCCTGAGTAACTTTTTCCACAGCACACACTATTCAGGCTAAATCTGTTGCTGTTTAATACTTTTTTGATCTTATAGAAAAAAGTCATTTTCTTATTTTTCTGTACGTAGAAACCATCGTAACGTTCAAATCTTACAAAGCGTCAATGAAGTTAGAAATGCATTTCTTCCAGCCATGCCGTAGTTAGTTTTCGTCTTTTACATACGATTTCAGTATACGCTAGTGCTTATTTTTCTATTAAATGAAACTGGTAAATGTCAGCTCATCTGCCATTATTGTTTGTAACTCTGCTTTTCTCGTTGGTCGCTTAGTCCTAACGTTCCAGCGAGTTTGTCTCAGTACCTGAGCCCCGATTACGCATGATGCTTCTAATCTTTGGAGAATGTCTGCTATCTCATTTTTGGGTAAACATTGTCTCACCTCAGGTGGTATGTGTGTAATTAATTTCTCTTTCTGTTTGGTTACCTCTTCACCAAAAGTAACTTTTTCACCAAACTGGCGTTTCTACCTGGTACTCAAGAATTTAATTTTTGTGAATGTGCTCTATAAAGAGCAGGAGTTTCTGGTGGTGTTCCACGATGCTATGTGAAAGTGTACTACTACATTTGTATTTTCAGGACACTATTTTGGGAGGGACTCTTTCTACATATATCACTTGGGTGTTGTTATCTTGTTATCTACCCTTTCTCTACCCAAATAAACATAACAAATCCTGCAAAAACTAAACCCAAAATAATCATACATAAAGTAGTTTCCATTTCTCAAGTTCCTTCACTGACATATGGGACCTACAGTTCAACTATCTTGAATTTGAAGTATCTAAAAGAGTCCAAGCTTTATCTCATGTTCAGATCTAAAATTGAACTCAGCCAATTTATTCCAATTAGTGGCCACTAGCCCCAGATACTCACAAAAGATTACCCTCTATAGTAATTTACTAAGCGCAGCTTAGATATGGCACAAGGCCAAAGTATGGAGCGCCCAGTGAGAATCGAACTCACTACTGAATTGCAATAGTTCTAGCGAGACAAGCTTGCTAACCATTGCACCACCTCCAGGTGCTCAGATTACCCTCTATACAGACACGACCATTGACTTGGAGGCTATATCAATGATGCATCCCCCTGCGACAGATACTTCTAAAACGAAAATCTTTATTTTCAGTCCCTTTGCTTTTGGCTCGTCCTTGATAATAGCATATACTTCGTCTTCACTATTTATCTCTCTCAGAATTTTGGTATTGTAAGACGCCTAAGAAAAAGAACTTAGAGTTCGGACTAAATTTTTTGCGTGAAATCAAGCTTTCAGGAAGCCGACTCCGGGTGGAGAGTGTCTCAGAAGAAGTATGTCTAGAGTTAGAATTTCCGCGGGGGGAAATGCACAAGAACCCGAACCCCCCCCCCCCCCGTATGCGGAGTCTAGGGTATTTTTGCCCGAGTGCACGAGTTCGGAAACTCTACGTTAACCCCAACATTGTGTCACATCCTACCTCTATGATAAGGTCTTGGGTAAATACCCAGAGTTGTCGCACTTTTTGTCTTTGGATGAAAAGTTATTCCGACAAGGCAATGTCTATTGGCAGAGGCTCGACTGGAAAAAATAAGAACCAGGAGAAAAATAATCAAGCTGTCTTCTGGCAGATTTCGACTCATTTAGACTCTTGTCTTTTTATCAGACTTAACATCATCAGAAAACATTCTGAATCTTTTTGGAGAAAAACAATTCCTGTCGACAAACAGTATGGTTTTTCATCTTCTAGGTTCACTGCTGATGTTAACTGGTTTATTGCATAGAACCAACGAAAGCGCGTGATAATAAAACAGCATCTAAACCTGCATAAATCCTGATGAGTGGCCATGCATTAAAAGACGCGTCTTGCCTTGAACACCTACTGGATTTAATGTTCGCTCTCAACTTCATATGGAGTGCATATATTTGCGCCATCGTTAAAGATGCTAGGAGAATGGTCGGTTCCTTCTATTGCTTCAGAAAATACCGGAATATTTTTGGTATTCATCAGTTTTAGAAGAGTAACTTCAAACGGAATGTAGAGTATTGCTGGCTTATCTGTGCTACTCATGTCCAGTTCTCCCTGTTCAACATAGAGTTCAAAAGCGCTTACACGGCCGTGTGGGTAATAAATTATACGCCACCCTGCCACCCTTATCTTACATAGACGTTGTTAGAATCTTACGGCAGGTGTTTGAATGGGTTACATTCCGTTGATCCACTAGCTCAGATGTTCACAGCTCGGACTCACCATGCCATTTTCCGAATGGAAAATTATTACCATTCACTTTTGATGAGGAGAGAGAACTTCTCCCCCATAACTTTTTCTTTAGGAAACAAACTACCAAGAAGATCCTTCCCTGACAATTGCAATATCGGTCTCTTTAATCCTACCTGATCTCATAATATTCCTTTCTTACTCCATTCTTCCTCTTCCTTACAATGATCTCACTCAGTAAACTTTACCCCGAGTGGCCCTTCGGAATTGTATAGGGTAAACTAACAATACATATTTTTGTAAATCTTGATTTAGAAAATGCCTGTTAAGCACTAATACTAATAGCCATACCATATGATAATAAACTTGTGCCTTGAAATAAAACGAACACTCATAAGAAAATCAAAATTTAATAACACCAAACATGAGGTAAAACACGTCTGACTGTATGATTAGTGATATGTAAAACTTTATATATTGTATATAATTGAAAATCCTGGTTGGTGAGGTCACTCGTGAGAAGTAAATATAGTGTCTTAAATGTGTCTTGAGACGGGATTAACCACCTACATTTTTGTTAAACCAATTTGAAATAAAGTCCTACATAGATTTTCTGGTCTCTCTCACTTGAACGATTCTCTTAACACAACTTACACATCTATAAGTTTATCATTCATCCATGCGTTGAATATTTTAGTCTTTTCTGGTTTGGTGCTTCTGATATAGATTTAGAGATTCATGATAAAATATAAAGTATCTGCAAATATATCCTGTCCTGGCGTCTCGCCTTTTCTATAAATAGAAGCATGGTAATGGTTCTGATGAACGTCCCTATTTTATCCCTAGACCTTATGAAATTAAGCGCCGTCAAGGATGTGCGTTGTGGTACAGTGGATATCGATTCAGAACGAGAAAACGGAGAGCCAAGTTCGAATTCCAGTTGAATTCGTTGCAATCATATACGCGCAAATACCCTTGGGAAAGGTATTAATCCGTCTCTTCCCTCCAGTTATGGGTTAAATAACAGGACAGATTGGGTGCTATAGCATTCGTTGGCAACCAGTCTACCGCAGAAAGCAATGGAAACCTACTGCGGGATAATCTTCTACCCAGTCAGTCATGTCTCTTTCAAGACATGATTGCCCAAGCGTGTATCACGTATGGCACTTAACTGACTGACTGACTAGATTGGCGACACGTTCATTATTCTATAGATGAAATGATCGGACATAACCGTAATTTATATGCGGGCAGTTTCCTCTTTCGCACTTCTCGCTTGGGAAACTCGCTTCTGGTTTTGTGCTTTCTAGTTAAATTTGGCGTTTAAAATTTAAATGTAATTTCAATCATTTCCTTCTACTTTCTTTATTCCTGTTCTTTTATTGCTTATTCTCCTTCATAATTTATTTTCTAATATTTTCCCAAACCCTTCACCACTAATTGTGTCTCAGTGGCGTCGTTGCCTTTCCAGGGTTGAAATGATTTAAAATCTTTTCTCACCAACTGTTTCGTAGAAATTCTTTGAGCTAGGCTAAGATCAAATGCTATGAGACGGTGACAGGGACCAAAATCAATCGTGATAAGGCTTGTGATTAGTTGTGTGGAAGGGAGTTGAATTCAAAACACATTTTAATCGCACAAAGAGATTAACTGATCAACTATAGTGCAATAACCAAATAGCTGTTTATAAAATTTAACTTAATCTCATGAAAGATTAAAATAATGAGACACGAGTGAGCATCGAACCAGCTTCACTTGGAACACTCCCTCAGAATCGTATGTCCGATACACGTGTCGCCACTATTAACTCCGTAAAGAGTATGAGAGTCAGTTGAAAACTTCATAGGCTGGCAATGAAGAAGTCATGTGAGAGCTTTGAATTTGCATGCATTAATTTCTTTTTAATAACCAGTCGGTTAAGTGCCATACGTGAAACACGCTTGGGCGATCGTGTCTCGAAAGAGACATGACTGACTGGGCAGAAGATTATCCCGCAGTAGATTGCTATTGCTTTCTGCGGTAGACTGGTTGCCAATCAAGGCTACAGAACCCAATCTATCCTGTTATTTAACCCATAACTGGAAGGAAGAGAAGGATTAATACCTTTCCCAAGGGTATTTGCGCGTAAGTGAATGCAATGAATTCAACTGGAATTCGAACTCGGCTCCCCGAATTTTCGTTCCGAGCCGATATCCACTGCACCACGACGCACATCCATTCTAATAATAGCATTGTTTATTTCCAGATAAACTACCATATATAAAATAAATAAAAGAAATAATATTTATTTATGCCCTCATGTATTAACCCTACCATGGACCGTGTGCCTATGGATCCCTGTACGAACATTATCCTACTACGCTCAACTTTAAGCCCATTAGATGAGCAACAATAGCCTCAGGCATAAACCCCATCACTATTTACTAATAAACCCAAGTATAAAAAAAGACAAATGTATAACACCAGTCAATGTTTACCTATTCAGACAAGTATAAATTCGATCAACATGTACCAAAATATAAACAGCATCGATATAGACTCATATATAAATTTAGTCCAATGTTTGCCAATAGACTCCAGTATAAACCCAAACAATATATACTCATAGACTTAAGTTTGATCAATTTTTATCCATATGCTTAAATACAATTGTGCCGAAGGCGCGTTAGTGCAGATGCAAAAAAACATGTCTGTCGAAAATATTTCATCCGGGTTTTCTCCGTTTGTAGCCTATCATCTTGGCCTGTCTAGATACGCGCCTATCTGCAACTTCTGTCAATCTCGGTCTTTATCGACTGTCTCATTCCAATAAAAGTAACGTTGCAAGCCAACAGCGAGCAGTGGACAGTTGATGTGTCTCGGGGTTTTGTGAAGTTATTCCCGTGGGTACATTTGTTGTGTTCCGCGGTTTCTGAGACAGTGCTATATTTATCTTTCTCTTCCCTGCCTGGTATCCCCATAGTTCTTAATCGGTCAGGGGTTTTCCCAGTCCCAACCAATTTTTTACCGTATTTTGCAACAACAGTCTAATCTAATATTTACATAAAGATGACAATATAAAGAACGACCAATGTTTAAATATAAACTAGCGTGATGAATACAAACATATTACGACACGAAATAGCCACACAAGAGTAGAAAAGACCAATAACTTAAATTTAGCATAGTTTATCCAAAGGCATCGATGAGCATCTACTGAGAACTGATTACCTAATTATCGAGCCTTGACTTTCAAACAGAAAAATACGTATTCATTTGTGTTATAAATGTTGTTTCGTTTATTACACAGTCAGAGAACTGGTCATTCAACTCGTTCGAAACCGGCTTTTGGAGCGCACGGACCTACTAACACGTTGCAGTGTACACATAACATTTTCAACAAAAGAAACCATTAATGTTTCATATGAATGTTGTCAGTGGCGACGCAATAATTTCATGAATATATGATATGGAAATTCTCAACTTAACTAGACCTCAATTTACATAAGGTAGAATTCATATAAAATACATTTTGTTGCAACATTATTATAAACAATAATTGATAATAGACAATAAGAATTTGAAAATTCATCTAGAAAAATTGAAAATAAATAATATACATCTAAATACAAATTTGATTATTAGTGATAATAAATCATTTATCTTTTAAAAAATTCGCGGCAATTAACATGAATTTTAGATTTTTCTTGTTAAATTATGTCAGAATGCGCGAAAAGTTTTCATATTTAAATAGTTGGTTGTGCTGAGTTTAATTTTTAACGTATATAAATGCAAGTTGAAAATAATATGTTTATAAGATATGTCAAGGAAATTAAAAAATAAAGAATTGAACAGTAAGCAACAAAATGAAATATATGGCAAGGATAAACATAAAAACAAGAAACTTAATGATAATGACATTTGTGAATCAATGAAAATAAAAACAAGGCCCGCAATCAAAACCATAAAAATTAAGTTAATGAAATTGCAAGGCAATGAGTTAAATTAAAAGTTAAGCTGATAAAAGCAGATTCAAGTATGTAAAAGGAAATTACAACAGAAATAAAAATAAAACAATTAAATAAAAATAAGTTATTTAAAATAAGTTATTTAAATAAATAAAAAAATTTAGAATTAAAGCAATTAAATAAAAAAATACGCCAGGTAAAATAAATACTCCCAGAAGTAGGTTTCTGAAACTTATTCTAGTAAGGCAAGAAAATTAAACCTTAAAGCAATGAAATTAAAAATAAGGTAAGGACAACAGAACTGAAAGTCTGTTTAATCTAAATCAATAAATAGCAAGTTTCGTCTGTCCGTGAGTCTGAAACCCCTGTAACGCAAGCCACATTGCTCTATATAGAAATATGCATTTTTGGAATCAGGATTATTCCGGCGTTGGAAATATGCCTTTCATCTGGTGCTTAAACATTTAGCATCACAATTTGTGTATGAAAGAGAAGGAAATATTCAAAAGTTCAAATTTTAAAATAACTGAAAAAAAATGTGATTTTAAAAGGCTTAATTAATATTTTTTTAAAGTAACATGAAAACAATCCGAATTTAAACAATTTTGTTTTAAATTTATTTTAAAATATATCAAACTTTGAGTTGCTTAAATCTATTTTATCTCTTTAAAATGCCAAGAAATCAGAATTAAAGTGAAATATTTCGTGATGTGAGGTTTTGAAGCTCTTTAGAGTGTGTGATTTAAAGAACTCTGTTATCGGCACAAATAGGAGTTTTGGCCAACAGTGGTATTTTGGCTGGAATTGTACTTATAGCCAAAATCAGAGTTAAAATGAAGCTTTACAGTTTCATGGAGTGAATTGAGGAATTTAAAATTATTTCTTCAAAATTATCACTACTATTTTCTAAAGAGAACCGGAGGTTCCTTTTCTTTTGGGTCAATTAGCCCTCCGCAGTAGCTAGCCAAACATCCACGCAGAGTGCGGCTTTTAAACAAATTAAAAACATAAAAATGTATTAAAAATCTCTCCAATAAATTTTAGAACAGATGGCATTGATAATATTACCTGTTTCTTTATACGAGAACATTTGGCATTCATTAACCGCGAAGACTATGCCACATTCATTTGAAATGTAAAAGATCTTTCTACTAAAACAATTTTTCAATAAAATCGGTTTTTCAACTTCAGTAAGTTCCCAGTATTGGTGTTGGCTTTCTTCAAAATCTTTTGTTTAAAGTAGGTTGGAACGTCAACATCTTCATTATGTCATTAATCCCCCTTCAAGTTACATGTCCAATTTATTTTAACTATTTGGTGCTGATGTTGAAAATTCTCGAGTTATGTGATTTCTATTCTACGTTATGATTCTTTAGGCCAGTCTACGTAGTTCGAGGAGGTATTGTTCCCTCGAAGACCTACTGGCTTCATTCGCTCGATGTCATTTGTAACTATTGATCTGTTCACCAAAATGTACTATGATGTTCGATTCAATACTCGTGTCATTTTAATTTATTTTCTTTATATTTCAGTTATTTTTTTTAATTTGTGCGTCGTAGTTTTTTAAAACGCATCTACGTATTGCTTACGTATATTTTGATTCATTCGTTTCAATATTCACAATGCCTGTCTATTTAATCTGGTAGCTAGATTGCTTGCCTCAATTTATTTTCTTGACTGCTATATTTTTTGGCTTCAGTATTACTTAATTTGCTTGCCTTATTTTTACTTTGCCTTTTTTTCTATAATCGTTTCACCTCAGTAAGGTATTACTGCCACTGGTGCACAGGGGGTTACATAAGAGGAGAGTGAATAGAAAGAGGAACAGGCCACAGTGGGTGTCGAAGAATGGGTAAGAGAAGGATAGAAATACTGGTGTGAAGAGAGCTGCGTGAGAGTAGAGCGGAAAGAGAGAAGAATAAAATACAGAAAAGAGTGGAGTCAAGGAGATAAGAGATGGAAATTAACGTTGCATTTAAACTCTTGGAGGTTGTAGCTATCAGGGAAGCAAGTATACGGAAGGTAGTTCCACAGGCGAAAAATGTGAGAAAAGAAGCTACTAGAGTTGCGGTTTCATTTGATTGGTTTCACTGTAAAAGGTTGGGAACTTCTTGCCAGTTTAGTAGCTCGAGTAAATTCGAGGAGATGGAGCATCAGGGATCTAAGCTCATCGGAGAAAAAGCCGTGAAAATATTTATATAAGAGATAGAGAGAACCCACATTTTGTCGTTGAGAAAGCGACTGAATTCGAGATGCCAATTTGGGATCGATTGTATTGCAAATTCTCCTTTGGATTTTGTCAAGAACCTCCAGATTAATATTAGGGTTGCTCGACCAGATGTGACAGTAGTATTCAATACACGGGCAGACGAGAAAAACTTCCTGGATCGACACAGTGACTTGAACTTCCTAGCAGTAGATGTAGCTACTGATTCGATCTAGTAATTCCACTTGAGGTCGGTTGGGAAAGTTAGGCCGAGGAGGCGTGGTGTATTGCTTTCAGAGAGACTAGCCTGACCCATACTGATTGGGGGTAGGAGCGATTGTCTGTGGTGTTTAAAGGATAACGACTTTGTTTTGGAATCATTAAAATTTATGAGCCATTTCTTAATCACAGATTGGAGATCCTTTTCAAGATCAGCATCTAGTTTTGCTTTGTTTCTTATCGAGGCGGTAGGAAATAGTGATGTCGTCAGCGTAGATGCCTACTTAGAATTTAATTACATCAGGGAGATCGTTTATAAAGATCAGAAAAAGCGTAGCATCTAGGATACAGCATTGAAAAACACCTGCGTTAGTATGATAAGATGTAGAACATGCCCATTCAATATGACCTTCAATTTTTGATTTGATAGGAACGATTGCATTTAATCAATCAAGCGTCTAGTTATACCATAGCCCTGTAGCTTGCATAAAAGGCCTTGTCAGATGCTTTGAAGATTCCAGGGCAACAGCTCCAGCTTCACCTTTCTTATCGAAAACCTGGTACATGTACTCTGGATGTCAGTACATCAGCGGTAGACCTCGTAAAGGCTGATAGGGTGATAATTGGTGAGGTGGGTGTTCAGCAGAGGTAAAAACTGGAAACAGAGAGGAGGACTTCTAGTAGGCAGGAGAGCAAGAAGCAGGGAAGTATTAATTGTTGAATTTTGAGAGAATAGAGGTGAGTTGAGGGGCACATTTCTTCATGACGATTACTGTGATTCTGTTACCTACGTTAGCCTTATAGAGGTCAAGCTTTGAAATTAAGTTGAGACCAACGTGGGGGTAATGTAAACGTCACTCAGTTGAGTCTCAGTTCTAGATTGGAAGTCAGGTGCGGATACCCCAAACAAATCAAATGCTTGCTTGCATTTTTAGATCCCCGCCTTACTTTTCTTTATGTTTTACTCTTTATCGTTTTAAAATTTGTTTGCCTTACCTTTTATGTACATACCTTATAGTTTTATTTGCGCTGCATTTGTATTTTGTTAGCATAATTCATAATTTGTTTGCCTTTCTTTTTTATTTTCTTGCATTATTTCTTTATTTAATTTTTTATTTGACTACCTCAATTTTACTTTCATTGTCATGCTTCTTAACTGTCTTGAAATGCTTTTTAGAATGTTGCCATATATATTAAAGTGTCTGCCACATTATTTAATACCCACGCCGTGTTTTTAATTCTCCTTATGAGCATTTTATTTACTTACCCTAATCGTGTTTCTGCTATATTTTTAAATTTTATTACATTTTATGTTGCACATATGCACATGTTTTAATAGGATTGCGATACTATATTATTTTTCTGTCTTCATTTTTTAGTTTGCTTGACGTATTCATTAAGTTATTTTCCTTATTTTTATTGTTTATCTCACCTTTTAAATAAATTGGAGAGTAGAGTTTGAATTCCAGTTGAATTTGTTGTATTTACTGACGTGCAAATACCCTTGAGAAGTATATTAATCCATCTTTTCTCTCTCTGGCTGTGGGTTAAATTGCGGGGCAGATTGGATTCTATAACCTTGATTGGCATCCAGCCTACTGAAGAAATAAATGACAAACTACTGCGGGAAAATCTTCTGTTTAGTCAGTCATGTCTTGAACGAGACATGATCGCCCAAACGTATATCATGTATGGTACTTAATTGAAAGAGTCAACAGTTATTTAGGTGTGCAAGTTGTGGAGAGACATGATCGCCCAAACGTATATCACGTAGGGCACTTAACTGACTGACTTAATGTTATTGACTTTCATTTTCTTGCTACATTTTTTATTGGCTTTCTTTTTATTTTTTCTAGTATATTGTTGAATTTCCTCTCCTTATTTTTTCCTGCCATTAATCTTAAAAGTTCACAGGGACATCGTTCGCTTAATGAGCTGGCTATGATCAGTTCGCAACCTATTCGTGTAGGGATTTTTAACCTTTAGGATGACCCCTGCGTTGTTCTGTGTTAAGCTAATCTTAGAAAATAGATCTTTACTGTACAGTTGTAGCTTGCAAATGAATCATCTGGTGAAATCGATAAATAACCCAAAGTGACGCCCATAAAATAGCTTTGTACATAAGATCTAATTTAGCGCGCTGTCTATTACAATCGTTTTCATTCTTATAAGTTTTTCACGCAATTTTAATTTTATACCAGACATGTCATTACTAAAGATCACTCAGTACAAAGGCTCAAGAGCCACTTCTGGCATTTTTCTGAGGCTTTTGATAAAAAGAGATAATAGAAGGTAAACATAAGATTGATAGCCATAGATACTTGCTTAAAATGTTATGATTGTAATTCTGAAAAAAGTGCTCGGGTGTGATTGTGTTCTTCATATTTATAGTTCTCCCGGAAAACTTGTCTGAATGGAACGTCCACCTTATAATTTAAAGACCGGATAAATTTTGGTGGTCGTATTGTGTCAATTCCTAGCAATAAAATTTTGAACTGATGGTACTAAAGAGTGGACCTCATCTGAACATTTGCCAGGGAGAGTGATAGATTATCGAGAGCATTTGAAGGGGGAAGTGGTTGCATTAGAAAATCAGCAAACTCCTCTGAGACTTCTGTCGAGGTTGAACAAGGCAAATTGAGTAAGGACAGCCGATTCAAGGCAGTAATAGTCAGTTTTGTGTTAATAGAGCTAAATCTGGTAAATATCGTTGATATTTCACCGTGAAGCAGTGAATAATAAGTATAGACACGTATAATAAGTATAGACACGTATAATAGGTATAGACACGTATAATAAGTATAGACACGTATAATAAGTATAGACACGTATAGTAAGTATAGACATGTATAATAAGTATAGACACGTATAATAAGTATAGACACGTATAGTAAGTATAGACACGTATAACAGGTATAGACACGTATAATAGGTATAGACACGTATAAGTATAGACACGTATAATAAGTATAGACACGTATAATAGGTATAGACACGTATAATAAGTATAGACACGTATAATAAGTATAGACACGTATAATAGGTATAGACACGTATAATAAGTATAGACACGTATAATAAGTATAGACACGTATAAGTATAGACACGTATAATAGGTATAGACACGTATAATAGGTATAGACACGTATAATAAGTATAGACACGTATAATAAGTATAGACACGTCTGCATTTCTAGTTTTAAAAACTGAAAAACGCCATTCGAATACTTCCTGTTGAAAATTATTTCGTTCTTAATTCGTTCTTAATGACTTTTACGTTCCATTTTTTTCATCTTATAAACCCAAGTGTATTCATCCCGAAAACGGACATGCTAAAATTAAACGAAATACACTTAATGTGTTACGAGTGCGTGTTTTGTATGCAAGAAGGTGTTTAAATATATTTTGTTGCGTCAGTGTATGGCAAAGAGAATTATCCAGTCTATTTTCAGCTTAGAATAAACGAGTTTTTAAAACAAGAATTTGACCGAATTTGTTAAACGTAGAATCAAGTGGGGAATGATTTCTGAATCGGTTTATTTATACATAAAGAGAAAAAAAAGTATTCTAATGGGAGAATTAAAGGAAAGAATAAAAATAAATCTTAATGTATCCAGAGGGGACACTTAGAAAAGAAGACATACTAAGAGTAGAAAGGACACAAAAAAAATAATAATAATAAAAGAAAAAAAACACCAAAACAATTAAGAGAAAAAGAAAATTAAGTGAAGAAAATAAACTAAGAAATAAACAATCAAAAAAGAAATAAAGGAATAAAAGAAATAAAAACAATGAAATAAAAAGTGGTAAGTGTGAGTTTGATCCCTGGATCTTGTAAAGCTAAAAAATCACATGCTCCGGTTCACAGGAAGAAACAGACAAATAAAACAAAGTTGAATAAGATTTACGAGTATTAACGAATAGAAAATATCACTTCCTGAATTGAATAAAGGCTTCAGTTCTGAATTACAACGTTATCGAATACGAAGTCACTCCTAAAGAAGACTGGAGGGGAGAATATATTAATGAGGATTCCATAAGCAAAAAGTTTCGTCAAATTCTGTTTTGTGCATGGGCTATTATTTGGGTAGTCGAATTTCAGTCATTTGCGAAATTATCACTGGGAAATCATTCTTAACTTATTTACTATTTTACAGTGCAGATGTCCAGTCGTCGTTACTATATTAGGTATGGAGCTACCCAGTCTACTATTGTTAAGCAACCTTGAGTCTGGTCAGTACCTAGACGAGTGACAGCTTCGAAATACCAGGTATTAGATACGTGGGTGGGGCAACAATAAAGGCTCGGAATTGGAAATCGAAGAGCCAAGTCCTAATTTTTATTCCAGTTGGGGTCGTTTTATTCACTAATGCACAAAAACCATTCGGGAAAATGTGAATCCACTTCTTCTCTTCTCAGATATGGGCTAGTTATTATAACTTGTATATCACATATGGGATGTGCGTTGTAATGCATTGAATATTGGCTTGGAACGAGAAATCGGGGAGCCGAGTTCGAATTCCAGTTGAATTCCTTGAATTCACTTACGCGCAAATACCCTTGGGAAATGTATTAATCCGTCTCTTCCCTCCAGTTATGGGTTAAATAATAGGACAGATTAGGTTCTGTAGCTTAGGTAGGCAATCAGTCTACCGCAGAAAGCAATGGAAACCTACTGCGGGATAATCTTCTGCCCAGTCAGTCATGTCTCTTTCGAGACATGATCGCCCAAGTGTGTATCACGTATGGCACTTTACTGACTGATATCACATATGGCACTTACGTGACTTACTTAATGTTATTGACTTTCATTTTCTTGCTGCATTTTTTATTGGCTTTCTTTTATTTTGTCTAGTATATTGTTGAATTTCCTCTCCTTATTTTTTTCCTGCCATTAATTTTAAAATTTTAAAATTTCACATGGACGTCATTCGCTTAATGAGCCGGCCATGATCAATTCGCAACCTATTCGTGTAATGATTTTTAACCTTTGGAATGACCCCTGCGTTGTTCTGTGTTAAGCTAATCTTAAAGCACGAATAACAGATTATTGTTTGAATAACATTGCAGATCAAGAATCTCTATATACTTTACAGAAGCAAAAGCTAGATGTGACAGCTAGATTCACTATGAACAAGTGGTAGACTTACAAATAGGTAAATTATTAAGTTATTGTAATGTTTTGTTTATTTGTAACCTATAAGATCACAGCCATTATTTATCTTTTATGTACTCTGTCCCCTTAGTACGTAATTAGAGGGTTTGTTGTTCTGGGTAACTTTTAATTCTTTAAATTATTTTTAGATACCTAAAAAGCATCTAATTAAGATATTGTTTGGCTTTAGAGAACGTACAAAAGGGTTGATAAGCCGTAGAAAAGGAATAAATCAATCGATAAAAACAACTTTCGTTTAATGTAGTTTTTTTCATGGAAAAATTTGAGGGTTGCCACTTCCTGTCTCTTTTCTAATATTCTTTGCGCACCAATGTACGTGTTATCTCATTGGAAATTCTTTTTTCTTGTTTTAATTACAAGCGCATTTGTTTTTCGTCGTGGTTTTGACATTTTTAAAAATCTTTCCTTTTATCTCTTCACAGTCTCAGTAATTTTTTTGTTTCTAATAATCAATTGTTAATTACCTTATGGAAGCCGCAAGCACCTTGACATCAGAACTGATGTAATTTTTAATACTGGAAAATCTCATTCCCCTTTGACTCCGTCTCTTATATTGACCATCAACGTCAGTATTAAGATAAAAAGATTTGAGCCTTTTCAGAAACATCCTTCTTCTTTTATTAAATCTCGTAATTCTCTTATCTAGTTTAGGAGGGCTTCCAGCATCTTCCCATGGATATTATTTGATGTCTTATTCGGTTGATTGTAATTGTGCTGAAGATTTTATTTTAGACAAGCTTCATAATATATTTTTTGTTTTATCCTATATTTAATTCGGCTTTACTGAATACGCTTTACATAATCCTACTTATTTCTGTTTCTTTATCGGAATTCCGGATTATTTCCGTATTAAATAGCTCACGTCATTCTGATTCAATTGGAATCCCTTGTGCATACAAGAGTTTTTAAACATTTCACTCTATGCAAGAAAATAAGGTCACTAAGACGCAAAGAGTTACTGAGTGTGAGAGAATGTTAAAAAAGAAAAGAATTATTAGGGAATGAGAACATAAGAACAAGAATTAAGACGAGAGAAAACAACGGTATTGACATTGTATTTACGTCTTTTAAGATCAAAGGTGACGGGAAATCATGAATCTAGAAAAGTGTTCCGTAAGTGAGACGAGGGAAAGAAAAATGTTCTGTATAGAACTTACGGATACATTTAGCAAATTCAATTGTAAAATGACGTGATTTCGCCATCGGTCTAGAGCTGTGGTTAAATTCATGAATTCTACATACCATAGAGGAAATTTCACCAGAACAATTACCATGAAAATATATATTCTGCAATGGGAAAATGACCGAGGCCGGGGTGCCAAGTCACGACGAATAACATTGCAGATTCTTGTTTGTATATCAACAAGAATATATAAATACTTAGCAGAAGCAAAACCTAGATGTGACAGCTAGATTCACTATGAACGAGTGGTAGACTTACATATATGTAAGTTATTAAGTTATTGTAAGTTTGTGTATATTTGTAACCTATAAAATAACGTCCATTATTTATCTTATATGTACTCCGTCCCCTTAGTACGTAGGCGATTATGGTTCGCCATAACTTCCGGGTTTTGTTGTTCTGAGTAATTTTTAATTCTTTAAATTTCTTTTTTCTCCATTCACGCAATATCGTTAAATAAATTATTTGTTATTTGGCTCTACGTTCGTTGCTTTTACTGTATCTGGTGAATGTTAATTTCTTTTTAATCTATATTTCTTGAATATTCAGTTAATGATATTTTCAGTAACTGTCAGAAGAACAAAAAATGTCTTTTACATAGAGGTTCAGCATTCAGTTTTTTGTATTTAATGAACTTTTTTCCATTTTCAAAGGTGCTGCTGAATTTCTAGAATGGATCTTTTGCTATTTAAAATCGGCTTCGGTTTCTGTGTCACAATTAAGTCGTCTGTAACTCAGTCAGTTAATTGTCATACGTCATACACCCTTGGGTGATCATATCTCGAAAAATACATGACTAACTAGGCAGAAGATTTTCCTGCAGGTTGCCATAACTTTCTGCGGTAGATCGGTTATAAACCAAAGCTATAGAAGTCCCTGTTATTCAACCCATAGAAGAGAGCAAAGAGATAGATTAATACATTTCCAAACAGTATTTGTGCTTAAGGGAATGAAACGAATTCAACGGGAATTCGAACGGCTCTCCGTTTTCTCATTCCGAGAGGATATCAAATTATGCCCCAACACAGATCACAAATATACCCTGTCTGTATATACACTACCAAAAGAGTTAAATTTCTTGATTCTTACGTTCCCAATAGGTAGATTGCATCTTAGTTTACCTCTTTTGTTAATAACCTTGAATCCTATTTTCATAATATTAAGTCTTTTCTTTACATTAATTTCTTCTATGTGACTTCTCTATTCGAAAAATGGGCAATCGTGGCTCAGTTTTTAGTCCTTTGTAGCTCTTTTTGCTATCTATAATTTCTATTATGCCAACCATTTACACAATCTCGTTAGATTGATTATACATTGATTTTCTCTGTACTTTTTGCTTTTAATCTATCCTGTGAGTATCTCAGTTTGTAAACCTTATTTCCACATTATGTGTCCTAGACGTTTTAAATGTTTTTTTAATGTTATTTTAGTTTTCTTTAAAACCTCTTGATTGTTCTCTTTATAAGTACAGTCTCTTTAGCATTCGTCTGTAGAACCACATTTCTGTTGTCTCAAGTATCTTCTTGATCTGAGAGGAGATTGCCCAGCATTCACTGCCATATATAAGTTCATTATAATTTTCTCTGCTTTTAACGATGTTTTCCTGTTTCATTATACTTACCTTTGCTTTTGAAATGTATCAATCGATATCGAAACGTGCCTTCGAATTACAGTCTTGCACTTTCCCTCTTCTGTTGAAATACTTTTTAGTTATCCAAATGTTTGTACTAATTTGATTTTGGTATCTCTAATTTGTAATTCGTATGTTGGGCTCTTTTGCTGACAACCATACACTCTAAATTCTTAGTTAATGTTTAGATTTTTATATTTGTTTTCCGCTGCTACCTTCTTTAGAATCTCAGGTAGTTTCTTTAATGTGTCTTTTTTTATAATCATGTGGCCCTAAACAAAGCATTTTAATTCCACTATTGTGGAGGGGATTACATAGGAATGATATAAGAAAGAATGACAGGTTACAAGGGGTCTCAGGAAGAGGGTATGAGAAGGAGGAGAATACTGATGAGAGTGGGGTGGACAGAGAAAAGAGCATGAGAGAGAGGATGTAAGTTAGTGAGACAGGAGATGACTATTGACTTTACATTTGAATTGTTGAAGATTGTAGCTGTCGAGAAAGCAAGTAAGCGGAAGTGAATTCCACAGGCGGGAATTACGAGAAATGAAGCTGCTGTAGTAAAATTTGTGTTTTATTTATCGGTTTCACAGTAAAAGGGTGAGACCTAGTTGCTAATCTTGTTGCTCGAGTAAATTTATATAGGGAGTACCAGTGAGTTAAGTTCATCGGAGCAGAAGCCCCTGAAAGTACTTGTAGAAGCGTCGGTGAGAAAGCTACTGTATCCTAGCTGCCAAGTTGGGATCGATCACATTGCAGATTCTCTATTGGATTTCGTCAAGGACACTTAGGTGGATAGCAGGAGCATCCGATCAGATATCGCAGCAATATTCAATGCACGGACGGATGGTAGATTTGTATATGTGCAGGATTGTTTCAGACAGGAAAAAATTTCCTGGCCCTGCACAGAGAACCGATCTTCTTAGCAGCGGATTTAGCTATGGTTTCTATATAGTTATTCTACTTGAGGTCTGATGTTAGAGTTAATTCGAGGAGTCTACTGCCTACATTGTCATCTGTATATCTGTTATTGTTAAGATTGCTGTCACTAATAATGAATCTTGGTATGACTTCAAATTATCTCAGAATCATCTCGCTGTAAAGGTTTATCATGTCCGGTCAGAAGATACATCTCTGTTTACACACTTTTTTCTACAAAAAATAAGTAACCTTAATGAGAAATTATTATTATTATTATCATCTATCTTTCTTATATTTACAGATTCATATGAGACGCTTTTATCACGATAGATTCATCAACAAAATTGTAGTAAACTTTCCAGAAGAATTTTCAATATCCAAGTAGACAACACATGTAGACGACTCAAATATTACGAGACGTTTAATTAAATTAATGTTACATTTGAAACATGCGATATTTCCCAAATATGTTTTCAAAATCGGTATTTATGCTAAGAACAATTCGAGCCGCCATACTCTCTTCACTCCATTGTTTGAAAGGGTTTCCTTTTGTTTGTTTATAACCACCATATCCGGTCTTCTGGATCACAAATACACAAAATATCTTATCATGTTCTTGTTTTCAACGACAGCTTCAGGTGTCTACGAAAAAACATTTCATTAAATTGAAGCCAAGTTGTTCACGCAGGCTTGCTAGTGGTTTCGTTAATTCAGATTCTTTTTGGTTTGTTTTTACTGTTTTAAAAATATCATTTCCCTCCTCTTCTTTGTCATCAAACTAGTTTTCTTTATTGTTTATGAAGCATTTATTTACTGAAAAAAAAAAAATTCCCGGCAATTTTCTGTCCATTTCGCTCGCCTGGATATTTCTTTGTTCCTTGTTTGTCTGTTGTTGACTATGAAATTAAAATGTCTGTCCGTCTCAGCGCTTCAATGAAAAAGTCTATTTTTGACGCATTTCATTACGGTACAGACAAAAATAGTGGCAAATCAATGGATAAATAAATAGTCATAAATAAATAAATTAATGAAATAAAAGAAAAAAAGAGAATACCTCACCAACCAAATGACTGGATTTTGATAAATTTTTTCCCTTAGAATGTGAAATACTTGTTTGTCACACACACACACACACACACACACACACACACACACACACACACACGCATATATATATATATATGGGTGTGTGATAGATAGACAGACAGACCGATCGACAGATATTGATTATATTTTGCTATATTTATTTGAACTATTTGTTTAGATGTTCATTTGTAAATATAGACATTGTGGTTCTATATAGTACCGCATAGAGGCATTCTAGTATATATATATATATATATGATGTGAGACAGAGAGCGAGACGAATGGTACATCAATCAATCATCAGTTTGTCAGCGAGAAAAGAATTTTGTTTATCCAAAATGAATCTTCTTGATTATCAATCAACGTAATTTACATTAGAATTATCATTAAAATTTCATATGGTGACAGTTTTGCAACCAAATTCAGATAAATCTCAAATTATGAATTCACTTATATCTATCTATCTATCTATCTATCTATCTATCTATCTATCTATCTATGTCTGGAAACATTTTTTCGTGTATCGCATTAAACTCTTTGGGAAGTCATCAGACTTAAGCGATATTTATGTTGATATAATTACATATCAGCTCAAAGAAGCCGTATGAAGCCCCACAATCTCACAAACTTAATGGAATATTCTAGAAAAAAAAACAGTTTTCTATTCTGTGTGTGTTGGGATTTAAACTGAATTCGTTATCAAAAAACCTACAACCTTGAGAAATTCATCCACATGTGCTGTATTCTCAAGACGCACCACCTTTAGACTGTTGTTTGTGTAGCTCTATTCAGCATTCTATTTCAGGTCACAGCTTCTAAGACGTTGAAGATATCCAGAAATCTCTCGAATAATTCAGTGAATCGAAACTTGAATTCTGTTTTCTTTCCTTCAATGATACACTTTTGTTTAAGTTGTCTTTAATTCGTCTTCCTCTTCGTTATTTTTGTTTTTTTGCTTTATTTAGATTTATTTCCTATACATTTTCTGCAGTCTTGAATTCTTCGTCTTGTTATTTTTGAAAATCTTCATTAAACTACTTTTCATTTTTTCTTCAGTTTTATAAAAGTTTGCTCCGCTTTATTCTTCCACTACACCAACGTCCACTTCTTCTTCAGTATCTTTGTCGTCTGATAGTCTTTCTCTGTCAGTTTTTTTTATTTATTTCTCCTTGAAGACATTCATTTACACATCTTCATCTTTACAATATCTCTTCATGTTCCTCTTTGTTTCCACCAAAATATTTGTTTTATTCATCAGCTACGCCAAGGGCCTTATTATCTTCAATGACACTCTACACGTTATTCTTTCTTTCTCTTTCTCATCCTAATCCTTATAATGTTTTATCGCTCCCTTCACCAAGTGTTTCTCTGTTTCCTTCTTCACATACACCACGAGCCTCTTTATCTTCAATGTTTCCATACATTTTTTCTTGCTTTGTTGTAAACATTCTCTTACCCATCCACATCTTTACAATGTCACTTCATTCATTTCTTTATTTCCACCAAAATGTTCATTTTATTCCTCAGCTATAGCATAGACATGTTTATCTTTAATGTCACTTTTCTTTTTCTTCATAAATATCACTTTCTCATTGTCATTTTTACAATGTCACTTCATCTTTCTCTTCTTTTTTACAAAAACCTTTGTTTTATTCATAAACTACGTCAAAATCCTTTTCATCTTCAATGACACTATACACATACTTTCTTTCTTTCCTCCTTTCTTTCTTTCTTTCTTTCTTTCTTTAAAATATTTTCTTTCTTAATCTCATAATTACAATGTCTCTTTATTCCCTTCTTCATTTTCAATAAGTGTTTCTCTGTTTCTTTCACTAGCTACGCCATGGGCTTCTTCATCTTCAATGTCGTTATACACGTTATTCTTTCTTTCTTCTTTAAAAATTAACTTTCTCATCCCAATCTTTACAATTTCTTTTCTTTCTTTTCTTCATTTCCACCAAAAGTTTTTCTATTCTATTCATCAGCTACGCCAAGGGTCGCTTCATCTTCAATGTCACTATACACGTTTCTTTCTTTCTTTCTTTTTTCATTCTTTCTTTCTTTCTTTCTTAAAACATCTTCTTTCTCATCCTTATACTTACAATGTGTCATTATTTCCTTTTTCATTTTCACCAAATGTTTATCCATTTCTTTCTTCACTTAAGCCAAGAGCCTCTTCTTCTTCAATGTCTCCATAGTAATTATTTTTCTTTCTTTCTTTTTTAAAAACATTCACTTCATCATCATCATCATCATCATCAACATCAACATCATCATCATTTTTACAATAATTTCTTCATTCTCTTCATCATTTCTAACAAATTCTTGTAAGCCTTATTATTCAACTTTCTCTTCTTCTTTAACATCTCCATGCTCGTTATTTATCGTTCTTTCTTCTGAAAAACTTTGCATTCTCTTTTAACATTTTTACATCAGCTTCATTTCTTCTTATGAAATCTCTTTCTCTAATCACTTCTTTGTCTTTTTTTTTATCAACATCTTTCTGCAGCAAACTATTTTCTCTCCATTTTTTTATCTTTTTCCTCATTCTCTGCATGTTTCATATCGATGGCGATATTTTTGCTACTAAATACAATTTTTCTCTATATCTTTTTTAATTGTTCATCATCAAGACAACAAAAGGAGAAACAAAAAGAAAAATGTAAGGCTCAAATTTTCTCTCTGGTAATGTGTAAAAGACACGTCCGGACACGTAACTCGAGCAGACAGCATATAAAGCATTACCGATAACAAAACATCCACACCCAGTTTAGTAATTGTACCTCTTGCCATTGCATTTCTAATAGAAATACGAACAGCAATCTAAAAAATAAAAATAAAAATACGTCAATAATTGTTGGCTAAAAAGAAAGGTAAAAACTGTCTGACCGCTTCTTGGAGCACGCACAAAAGTTGACATCTCCGCATGGGGATCTCTCTATAACAGGTGGCCGGACAGAATTGTGAGCTCTTTTGGACTGTTGAATCCGCATTTTATTTCCGCTGGTGCCATAGTGATGAAACATTCATTAAGTCTTGCTGAATGCTAATTTTGATATTAATAATTTTTATCTGTAGTCATTGTGTTTCCGCCCCTGTAATTAATGAAAATGTTCGGTTTAAAACAAGTTTCTTCTATACTGAAGCACTCCTTAGCATTCAAGAATAATTCTCTTGGATGATTTCGATTCTTTCCTGATTATAATGATTTGAATCTGTGAGTTTTAAAACTAAGGCTAACTGAAAGTGTAAACTGGAGATTTTACTTAAGACAGAACTTTCTTATCATGTTGCAGACATATTGTAACTGATTGCAAGATAGGTGACTTTGTGGCTGACGTGGCTTCTCTGTGCCTATTCTATAAATACTTTCACGGCTTCTGCTCTGCTGAACTTAGATCACTGATGTCCCCAGGTACGAATTTGCACGAGATACTAGATTAGCAACTAGGTCCCACCGTTTTACAGTGAAACCGATAAAATGTAACCACAATTTCTACTCCCAACGCTTCGTTTTCTCGCAATTCACGCCTGTGGAATTCCCTTCCACATACTTGCTTCCTCGACAATCTCCAGGAGTTTAAATGTAAGGTCAATAGGCACTTCCTAACACACTAACTCGCATCTAATCTCTCAAACACTCTTCCCATCTACATCCTTACCAGTCTATCACCTTTCTTCTGACATTTCCTTTAATTAACCACTCTTTCTCACCACCTTCCCCTATGTAACCCCCTGCGCAATAGCTGCAGTGGAATGCCTTGCTTGGGGTGAAATGATTAAAAAACAATTTCATTGCCCCAGACATTCATCTCCAAAATTTAGACGGTAAGTGTGGTAGCTGAAAAATTGCATTTTGTTGGAATAACGTCATCATTTTTTATTGATTTATTTTTGTTACTTACCAACATTTTTCGGGTTGTTTAAAACTTTATTAGGTTGTAAGAAAATTTTTGATATTGTTAAATATAACAGACAATGAATGTTTATCATGATTAATCATGAACCGTTGTAAACATCGTATTTTGTCTTTAATTTCAGGTTAAAATAAAGACAAAAATTGTCCAACATTTAGATATTTTTATTATGCTAGCACATGTGGGCCGAATGTCTATATGAGCCATCTTCAGAGAGGTTACAGGGACGTTAACGCAAAACATTCACCATCAAATATGGTATTATTTTGTGTTGACATAAAACATTGCCATGCAACGATAACAGTCACTGAATAGCAGACGCAGTTCGTACATTTGTAGTGCTGTTCTATGACGTCACAATCTCTCGATTGTCTGTTATATTTAACACTAAATTATCTGCTGGCTCGATACACTATGTATATATATATATATATATATATATATATATATTGTGTGCATTTAGGCAGCATTTTTTCATTAATGCCTGTTTTATTAAATAATATAGACAAGTTTTGTCTTTTTATTTTATGTAATCTTTTTCATATTCTCTGATAAGCTCATTCTCTGATAAGTTTCTTCATGCATAAGCCATTTTCAAAGATGTCAATATCATTATCAACACGGAAAAACGATAATGATAAACTGTGATGCAATATTCGCTTGCAGCGTCTTAAATGCACGAGTTTGTTGTTGTTTAGAAATCTTCCATGTAAACAAACACAGTTTGAGATTATCGTTTGTCCGTGTTTATAACATATAATGTAATTGACCCCTTTGAAACTGGCTTATGTAAGCCAAAATGGTTAGATTATGATGTATCAATATTGTAATTTTCTTTCTTAATTTAATGATAGAAGAATATGAAAAAATTTACAGAAAAAAATAAACAAAACCTTATGTAATGAAACATGCATTTATATATATATATATATATATATATATATATATATATATGTTACGGAAATTAACGAAGATTAACGAAACTTCGTTATAAACAACCGACAATATGAAATGATTTGATTGACCATTATTTTTGATCGATGCTCATATTTAAGTAGATATTCTGTTTTTTAATTAAACAATATTATATATTTATATCTACCGGCCTGATAATTTACGATAAATTTTTCTTACGAAAATGTGTGTCATTATTTTTGATCGATGCTCATATTTAAGTAGATATTCTGTTTTTTAATTAAACAATATTATATATTTATATCTACCGGCTTGATAATTTACGATAAATTTTTCTTACGAAAATGTGTGTCATTATTTTTGATCGATGCTCATATTTAAGTAGATATTCTGTTTTTTAATTAAACAATATTATATATTTATATCTACCGGCCTGATAATTTACGATAAATTTTTATTACGAAAATGTGTGTCATTATTTTTGATCGATGCTCATATTTAAGTAGATATTCTGTTTTTTAATTAAACAATATTATATATTTATATCTACCGGCCTGATAATTTACGATAAATTTTTATTACGAAAATGTGTGTCATTATTTTTGATCGATGCTCATATTTAAGTAGATATTCTGTTTTTTAATTAAACAATATTATATATTTATATCTACCGGCCTGATAATTTACGATAAATTTTTCTTACGAAAATGTGTGTCATTATTTTTGATCGATGCTCATATTTAAGTAGATATTCTGTTTTTTAATTAAGCAATATTATATATTTATATCTACCGGCCTGATAATTTACGATAAATTTTTCTTACGAAAATGTGTGTCATCCTGCCGAATGACAAACATTTTCGTAAGAAAAATTTATCGTATCAGTATATTAGATATAAATATATAATATTGTTTAATTAAAAAACAGAATATCTACTTAAATATGAGTATCAATCAAAAATAATGTTCAAACAAATATATATATATATATATATATATATATATATATATATATATATATATATATATAAAGTAGCAATTTGGCTTTTTAGAAGCAGAGTAAGAATAAGAGTAAGAGTGATAGGCAGAGAGAGAGAGAGAGAGGGAGAGAGGGAGAGAGAGAGAGAGAGAGAGAAGGAAAATGAGCGGAATTTATTTCAGCAGATAACTCTGACAGCCAGACACACTAATAATTGCTCATTTGTATATTTTTGTATCACTGTCATTGTAATATAGTTGTTTAACACTATTCTTTTTCTGTGTATTATTTCTGGCCCAAACAGGACTACAATAACTTGGTGACGAGGTCACAACAATATCGAAAGTATAAAATTTATTCTCGTGTTTTTCTAGTTGATAATTTAACATTTCAAGGCTGCAGTATTCTGTAACCTCTGTGTAATGCTGAAGAAACGGTGTAGCAATGTACCTTACTTTTTCCTATAAAGGACGATAACTCAAAATAGAATTGGGTACGTATTGTGGAGTTGTGACAAAACTTCGCCGCAAAGTTGTAGTGACCAGGTTTTGCCAGAAGTAAGACACGGAACAAGAAGGTAGTCACAAAACAGTAGATTAGTATAACAAGAAACAAGATATTCAAAGGAAGTGTTAATAATAAATAACTAGAAATAAGTAGGTCTGAATGTATTATTACGCTGTTTATTGCCTAACTAATAGCTATCGTCAATTGCCGTTAACTGCTCTCGTTGACTGCTCTTAACTGCGGTATATAATTTCCTTCCCACTTAAGACAAAATGTGGCACATGGCCTTTTTTAATGTGGGTAATCCGGGCCATATATACCGGGCAAAGATTTCTGTATAATTTTCCCCAGACGAGACTCTACCCTTCGGCGGAGCTTCGACTTGAATATTAATCTCCACCCGAAGGCAGAGAATTCGACAATGCGCAAGGCAGTTAACTGCTCTTAACTGCTCCTTGGAAGTCACACAGGTAATTACATATAACAAGAGGAAGAGTTTATTTCTCGTATGACACTTCTGAATTCAACATGGTGATAAGCTGACATGCACGTGAAGCTAAAGATTTTAAATCTAATTAATTCTTACTGTTCTTAGCCAGGAATTGAATAAAAGTTATTTTATCATGTGTTAAAATATACTTGGGTTTTACTTTCAATAGTTTTTGTTCATCACAATAACCTGGGATATAATCTAACTACAAAGACTTTGTACATAGTAGTATACTTTTCGGGTAAACGTATATTTTATAGATATATAGATTATGTGCAAGTGATAAGTTTATCAGTAAAAACTATATGTAATCAGGAAATATTCCAATATTTTTTTTTGTTTATTACAAGATCATTGAAATGGCTTCAACTATGGGTATTTTGTATATATTTTTATACTTTCCGAGTAAACGTATATTTTATAGATATAAAGTTTTAGATAATTTATTGTATGTATTATACACATTTTGATATAACCCTATTTCTTTAAGCTAGGATATTATTATTACGGTTTAAGTATTTTCAGATAATTTTCTTATATTGTTGTATTTATATGTTACATGAGTACATTCAATTAGAAGAGTGCGACTTAGCACGTGTGGTCTCATTGGAAGAGGTCATACACCTCTGGAATTCCACGGCCCCTGTTGACAGGTGTTATAAAATTATTCAAGAAGTGAAAATCTCGAGGTGAGTTGAGATATTTTTTTCAGATGTGATTATTCGAATACCAGAGTCTGTTTTTAAACTTGGATTTATTTCACCTCATGCCATGCTTAGTAAGTTTTTAATAAATTACGGGTGATCAAAAGTTTTAACATCTAACTTATAAAATATATTCTATAATTAACAAACACGCAAGCCGAATAAACATAATATCGCATGTGATGATAAAATCCAAATCTAAACTCAGATCCTTCTCCCTCTTGTTGGAAAACCTCCTTCCTAATTGGCCATGTCTTCATTGTAGCCGTACTTACCACGCTTGGTCAATTGCGGGTTGGTGAGGGTATTTAACCGAAAACTGGCGGTTTTAAATCTACAACTGTTCTTCTCCTTGACCGATTACCACCCAAGACTATACAACCCAGTCTCTCCTGCTATTTATCCATAATTGTGGTGGTAGAGTATTTGTACTATTTAAAAAGGTATCTCCACTTTGGTAAATGAAACGAACTAGACTGGAATTTGACAAGGTCTCCCATTTATTTGGCTGAAATATAACGAACGACTGTCTCTTCGAATCTTCCGACTGAAAAATAACGAACTCGAATGACTTTCTGATTTTTTTGACTGGAATGTAACGAATTCGATTGTCTATCCGATTCCTTGGACTGGATTGTAACGAATTCGAATAGTTTTGTGGTAAGCAACCGAAGGTTATATGAAGTTTATATGATCCTTTCCGTTGTTTACAGTACCAACAGTTCCGAAGTGATCTCTTTTCGGCGTACTGTCCAAACGCTTTTAGCCTTCAAATGGGAACTGATATCGTCAACATGAACTGACTGGATATATCAGAAGCCTTAACGAGACTAAAAGTAAATGATAATTAGTACGCTGTATAAAATGAACTATCAATTATTATCAATAAACACAAAGTTTTCATTGCGGATAATTGATTTAGAATTGGCTTGAATTCAATGTTATTCGGGATGACATTCTTCAGGCATCTGAATTAAACGAGTTACGCTTTTTTATACTTCTTTAGCAACTGACCAATTTTATCGGAATTCATGTAACAATACTTGAATATTTTTATATTAATGAAGCTGTTAATAAGAATGACAGCGACGTGTGTTTCAATTTAAATTGCAAACCGTATCAACCTTACAAAAACATGGGTGTACATTTGCATGTAATAACAAAAATTCAAACCTTCTTTTTCTTCTATGTGTCCTGTCCCTTCAAGACGTAGGCGACCATGGTTCCCCACGTCTCCCTATCCCTTGTCGCTCTTACTATGTTTGCTCCTGTTGCACCTCGCAACCCCCATTCCGCCATCTACCTGATCAGGCCCTGCAAATATGTTATCCGCTGCCTTCCTCAGTCTCTTTTTCTTTCTATCTGACCAGTCAGTATCAGGTTCTCCAAGCTCTCCTTCCTCATTGCATGTCCCATGAACTTCACTTGTCTCTTGCTGATGCTCAGTATTATATTCCTTTTTGTTGCCTTTCTTTCCAACATCTCATCGTTGCTTGCATGCTCAGTCCACGATATCCGCAGCATCCTTCTGTAGAACCACATTTCTGCTGCTTCAAGTTTTGTCCTCATTTTCGATGATATTATCCAGCATTCACTGCCGTACTGAAGAACTGACATTACATCGCAATCCAGCACTCTTTTCTTTGTTTCTAGTGAAATTTTCCTGTGTGTTAGTACTTTACTCAGCTTCTGGAACGCGTCCTTTGCCATGCCAATTCGCCTTCGGACCTCTGTGTCGCACTTTCCATCTCCTGTTATAACACTTCCTAGGTATTTAAACCACCCTATTAAAAATCAGTATAAAATTTTCTATTCAGAAACTTGATTAATGAAATTATTTATAACAAAGCCAAGACTATCTATCAGCAGACATTAGCAGAAAGCAGGCACCATAAGATAATGAAATACTGCAGTAAAGAAACGAATGATGGTGGTAGTAATGATAAAAATGATTCTACCAGCAGTAATAATAAAAAAGCCGAGAAAGAAGACTTTGTTCAACCCGCCATTCAACAAGACAGTAATGAGACGAATATCGACAGTCCCTTAATAGGTTTAAAAAATAATCAATTTGATAGTGACAAGCTACTCCATAAATTAACAAAAAACAATTTAAAGGATACTTATAGGATGTGTAGAAGATGGGCAAAGGGATTAAAGCACATTGTACAAACATAATGGCATACAAAGACGGTCTGGTTAGCATCAGCAGAAAGTGCAACTGCTATGATAAACAACAGTGTCTTCATGAAGGAACGTACGTAACAAAAAAAAATTGTACAGGGCTATTATTCGATACAGGAGCGAGAATTTCTTTATTAGTACTGCCGAAGGAGACTGAAAAAAGTTTTATATGAATCATCGTCTTGCGGCTATTGGCCGAGATAGAATTCACTACACCCCTCCAGTATTCCCTGTGCATTTGGAACCCTGGCGCAGTTTGCAGCAAAATTCATAATCTTCTCAAATAACTGAATACTTGATGCTTCGCCAGGGCTACCAAGGGTGTTTTTATTGTGATACCAACACTAGATAGGTTGTCTCCAGGCCCAATCCTGTTATTTAACCCATAACTGGAGGGAAGTGACGGATTAATACCTTTTCCAAGGGTACCAGTGCTAAAGTGAATGCAAAGTACTCAAATGGAATTCGAACTTGGCTCACCGATTTCTCTTTCCAAGCCGATATCCACTGCACCACTAGGCACATCCGTCACAGAATATATGAATAATGCCAAAATGCCAAAATGGATAATGCCAAATAAAAAAACGGAAAATCGTTCACAAAATATGCGTTTGCGGAGAATGCGATAAGTATAACCTTTACCAAAGCGTGGAACGAAGGTATGACGAATAGCAAAATGCTCAACACAAGGGAGGATCTAGTAGCATCCTGCAAGTATGTGAAAATGTTTCTTATAAAAAATGTTGGCATGGCGTGAAATTTTAGCATGAACCTACTTCCCCTGTAAGGCTAGACATCATTCTATTTTCTATTCTACCCGATTAACCGTAGTAGAAAAATCATTTGGTATACACCCACTTTTAACCAAATGGATAAAAGTAATTTAGGATACAAATTTCTCCAACTAATCGAAAAACACTTCCAACAAAATAATACAGAGTACAGATTTTTAATAAAGACACCTTAAAATTTGAACCAGAAACAAAAAATGACAAAACAAATTAAATAAAAATCAATAAGAATAAAGAAGATTTTGTAACTGTAGATTTCCGGAAAAGCATTCATTTAATGGATGGTTAGACATTGGGAAGATTTATAAAGTTTGCCTATGTTATTTATATGATTGGTATATGTTATTTACTAAATTTAATGTCACATCGAAGAAATTTGCTTTTTAGGTTTGTGTTTATAATATCGTTTAAATTTAGGTTTTTAAACTATCTAATAACTGTCTAATTTTATCAATTTTAAAATTTGTGGAATTACTCACAACTATAGGGCCATCATCACTGCATACTCCAATATCTTTTGAACTAATATCATTTTGGGTCGTAAATATTATATATATATATATTTTTTCTCCTACGTCCATAGAGATAGGATAACATATATATATATATATATATATATATATATATATATATATATATAATACAGCACTGTTCATACACTGTTTTATTAACACCTGAATAATAATACTATCATAATGTGTACCCTCATATGTATATTTATTAATTTACACTAATATATATATATATATATATATATATATATATATATATATATATATATATATATATAAAGTAGTATCCTTGGTACTTAGTCAGGTTAATTCCACAAGGAATTACATCCAATAAAAACTCAATGTTACAATCTAATAGAATATTATAATGGAAATAAGTTGTATGTTGTATAAATTCATCGGTAATTGTTTATTTCGCGAAGCTTTTACAGACCGTTCATTAGGCCAAATTCATACAACAATAAATAAGTTAAAGTTATCCAGACAAAAAGAATCATGAAAAAAATATTTGTAAAAAAAAAGAAAGAAAGAAACACACACATAGATAAGAGATTAAACAACGACGTGAGGATGTTATATTTACAGTGTTCGTTATAATTGCGTCTGTATTTTATCCAGATGATAAGAAGGCCTTGGCCTTCTCCATTTAATTTATGGGGTGAGTCTTCCGTCTTTTTAGTTTCTAATAATGTTTCGCCAGGAAGGTTTGGTGTTAAAACACCAAACCGTCCTGGCGAAACATTATTAGAAACTAAAGACGTTGGAAAATATGTATGTATATATAAATATACATATAAATACATACAAATATATATAAATATACATAATTCCAGGTGAAGAGGACTCAAGGTTTTTTTTTTTATTTTGAGTGCTCTAGCATTTATTTTATTATGAACAGTGCTCAATATAATTAGTATTATAGTGCTTAATATAATTATACAGTTATAAATTAATTGTACATTGCGACGCGGAAATTTCTATGTTTCGAGATAGATTCTCATCAGTCAATGTCGATGTTGGTTGTATAGATGATTTACATACAAATGACAAAAACTTTGGTTTGCTTTGTATGTATGTGGGAAGATATAAACATTTACATGTGTGCTGCTTTTGGGTAATCAGAGTGGAGATTCATTTTTGGATTTGGCTCCAAAGAAAACATACTAACCGACTTTTTCTCTTTTTTCTTTTGTTCCTTTAGTCCTCCCTCATCCTACTCTTTTCCCTTGTTTCTTTTCCCTCCTTGACCCTAAAGATGATAACCTGCCTTTAACCTGATCATTTTCTCTTCTTTCCCTTCAGTTTTATTACATTGAGATGTGGTATTCTCATTCAGCACCAATTCTATATGTTTTTACTTACTTATCATTTTTAGTCTATTTATTTATTTGTTGTAAAGTTTTATGGAAAGACACCACAAATGGAACAAATTGGTTTTATGATATAAAAGAAAAAACAACTGCTCTTTTATCCAATTTGATATCGAGGAGTACTATCCATCGATATAAAAAAAACTGTTTGTTACAGCGTTGGAATTCGCCACTCTTTACTCAGATATAACGGAGTTGGAAAAAATAATACTAATGAATGCAAAAACATCTGTGTCCATTCATAAAGAAGAACAGTGGAAAAAATGAATTCAAAAGAGAACCATTTTGATATTACCATGGGATCTTTAGACTCTACGGTCTCTTCAAATATGGTAAAATAATACATATTATGCAATCTCACGGCCTATAAGGAAGTAAATACTAAAGACATTGGACTATATAGAGACGATGGACTTACGATAATAAGAAATGCCACAAATTTCAAAATTGATAGAACCAGGAAAAGGATACATAAAGAATTTAAAAATCTCAATTTAAAAGTAACAATTAAAACTAATATAGAAAAAGTAGATTTCCTCGATGTAACCTTAGATCTAGAAAAAATATCCACCAACAATACAAAAATCAAGCACTAATCCTTTATACATCCACCCAAAGTCTAACCACCCTCCACCTATCATCAAGCATATACCCTCATCAATAGAATACAGAATTAGTAGGAATACAGCTAATGAGGAAGTATTTAACAAGCATAGCATTTTTTATAATACTGTATTAAAAAATAGTGGATACAAAAACCTAAATATTAAATATGTAAAAGTGACAATTAACCCTCGAAGAAAAAATAGGAATAGGAATATCATCTGGTACACACCCACTTTCAACCAGAGGATTAGTAGTAAATTGGAAAATAATTTCTCGCTTTAATTAAGAAACACTTTCCAGAAAAAAATCCACTAAGTAAGATCTTTAATAAAAACACTATTAAATTAAGTTACAGCTGTATGAACAATCTAGAAAAAATTATAAAAAACACAATAATAATATTTTAAATGACTTCAACAAAATCAATAAAAACAACCGGATAACAGAAAATAACAATTTAGCCAAGAAAAAATGTAACTGTTAAAACCCCATAGACTGTCCGTAAGAAAACAGGTGCTTAACGGAATCAATAATTTATCAATGCAAAATACCCTCAAAGGAAAATCCAAATAATATAAAAATTTATATTGGGAGTACTAAAACACTCTAAAGCAGCTAATTTAATAGCACACCTCTTCATTTAATAATAACAAATACAAAAATAGAACATCCCTATCAAAATATCATTGGTACTTAAAGGAAGCAAAAAGAAAAACACCCACAATAAAGTGGAAAATTCTAAAAGAAGCTAAAATATGTAAATAAAACATGTTCACTATATTTATACGAAAAACTATTTATTATTAAATCTCTTAAGAATAAAAATTTATTAGATAAACGCAATGAAATAAATATCATATGTCAACATTTCAAATTATTCACATTAGAAAATGAATAAAATCTAAATGAAATAACATGCATATAACCAACAAGTGCTTAAGGAAAATAATTTCTTACGAACTATATAAAAATAAATTGGAACATAAAATTATTTTTAAAATAAATTTTTTTTTATATAAAACACTTTACATTAAATAAATAGATAGACACAAAAATTATATTTTATAAAAAATATCTTTCATTTTAAAAAAAAACTTTACAACAAATTAATAAATAGACTAAAAATGATAAGTAAGTAAAAAAATATAGAATTGCTGCTAAATGAGAATACCACACCAAAAGTAATAAAATTGAAGGAAAAGAAGAGAAAATGATAAGATCAGGTTAAAGGCAGTTTAACATCTTTAGGGTCAAGGAGGGAAAAGAAACAAGGGAAAAGGGTAGGATGAGCGAGGAAAAAGGAAAAAGAAAAAAGAAAAAAAACGAAAAAGTTGGTTAGTATGCATTCTTTTTGGAGCCAAATCCAAAAGTGAATCTCCACTCTGATTAGCCAAAAGAAGCACACATGTAAATTTTTATATCTTCCCACATACATACACAGCAAACCAAAGTTTTTGTCATTTAAATGTAAATCATCTGCACAACCAACAGCAACATTGACTGATGATGAGAATCTATCTCGAAACATAGAAGTTTCCGTGTCGCAATGTGCAGTTAATTCATAAATGTATAATTATATATATATATATATATATATATGACTACATATATATATATATATATATATATATATATATATATAAACAAGGTATGATGGATGAAGTATTGCCATTTTGTATTTTGGAATTTCGCACATGTGCCTTGTTTTTTTTTTATTTTATCGACTACACAGTATAGTCGGGTCAGCTTGGAACAAACTGTAAGAAAAATATCAATTCACACTGCCAGAAATTTAAAAACGTCATGCAGTACTGCTAGGCATTCGCACCTGAATATCCAGTACGATTATTTCAGATTGTATGGGTGCCGATCTGAGGACAGTGGAGACGATTCGGAATGGGTTAAATGAGTTCTATTGTTATTATGAATGTACGACAGCTTGAAAAGCTCTCTCTTATCGTTCTGATAAGAAAAGAACTGCCAGAATTTGTTGTTGAGAGACTCAGACTCAACACGGAGACCTACATAAATTTTCTTGAACAGATAGTTCTTCCCTAAATTATTAGGGTGGCACGTTGGAAGAACCTATGTCTGGTAACAAGACTCTGCACCATGCCACGTAAGCAAGCGAATCCAGTAATAGTTGTAAGTGAACTTCTGTGACCACATCCCCTCTTACATCTGGCTACCTAATTCCCAATACTGCTACTTGATCATTTTGTGTGGAGCGAAGCTGTAGTCAGGTATTATGGCAGCATTCACCAGTTTCAACAAGGATACTGTCTAGAATTGCAGAAAATTCTGAAGTCGCCTGAAGGACGTTGTTGATATCACTGGCAATTTTAGTGAATGAATTTACTCTTTAGCATTTCAAGGTATTTTTTTTAGTAATTTTACTAAATATATCTGTTAAAAGTAGATGTCAGTGTTAATTTCATTTTTCATTTACTCATTGCATCTTGTATATTCCAGTGTCATTCAATAAATAAGGTGATTTCTTTTCGGTATAATGAGCGTTATGTGAGTTTTCTTAAGAAAACGGTAACCACCACCACAAAACGGTAAAATCAGTTATTGCAAATCATCTGAAAAAAACACATGGTAGAAACCTAGATCTCGTAATAACCATGGTTTCGAAATTTTTGGTTTCGTAAGACGATTTGTATTTGCGTTCAATACAAATGCCCTGATGAAAACAAAAAGGTCGAAACCATTGTAGAGATACAAAGCAAAAGTACATATTTAAGGTCAAAACAAAACATATTCTGGATCAACTGAAAGTACGTGTATATATATATATATATATATATATATATATATATATATATATATATATATAAACATATAAATATAGATATTTTATGGTATCGATTTTAGATATTTCATTTAGGAAGATCAGCCGATTGAATATCTAAAAACTGTACATGTTATATATTCACTTTCTTTCAAACAGGTATTGGGCACTTTCTAATACAAATATTTACTATTCTAATTTAAATCTGACCAAGAACTGTTTAGTGTATATATATATATATATATATATATATATATATATATATATATATATATATGTCACTGCAAGTATTATTTCTAACAAAATTAATCTTTTATATTTTTATATGTTTTCGTGGGAAATCGGTTTGCATAGTTTGTCACTTTCTGTCGATCAATTAACTTATTGTGCTTTGTAAAGAAGACAACCCCTGAATAAGCGTTTTTTTCTAGGTGTCTGTTAATACCATAAACGCTTGACGTCATTTCATTCTAATCTTGTTCCATAACCTAGTTATACTTGTCGTTCTGTTGTTACTTTTACAATTTCATTGAAAATGTATTTGTAGTTGTAGACAATACCTTGTTCTCTTTCTTCATTATATCAACAATTCGAACGACTGCAGGTCTGCTATTATTAAACGTGCGCCATATTGGTAACACTTTTTTGCCGACATTTCGTCTAGCTAATCAACCAATGATTATCTTTATTCTTAACAAGAAAAAAGTAAACAAGAAAATGAAAAACAGCCGCTTTCTGTTTATTTTGTTGATATGTATTTTTCTGCTTTTTCTTTAATTTGTATGTTGTCATTTTCTACCAGACAAAAAAAATTTTGAAGAACACAAAGACAACTTTGGAAGCACAAAATTCTCTGCAGAAAAGACAGAAAGCTAAAGACAAAAATCAATGAATTGTTTTCCTCTCCCTTTTACTTTCTTTTGATTTTCTCTGTCTTCCCTGTTATATGAACAATGGCGTCTAGATTTAATTCCGAGTCAGTAACTACTCGCCTGACCGACATCTTTCTTCTCTTTTACAGGAAGTGACGTAGCATTCACATACCGGATATAAGTAACTTCTCGAAAAATTATGCTTATTTGTATCGACTGTCAGTGTAAAGCTTGGCGTCTTTGGATCAATCAGTAATATATATATATATATATATATATATATATATGAGATTGATATTGGTTAGTCAGTGAGTTCGATTTCTAAATATGTACAACAAATAGATCAGTTGTTTGTGTAACGGATACCAGCGTAGAAAGTGGAACCGGCAAACCAAGTTCAGATTCCAGGCGATTCAGTGGATATCATTTCCTCGGAAATGTCTTTATCAAAGACTTTAATCAACTTTACTGAAATTAACAAAGGGTGGGTTAAATAGTAGAACAGGGTGTGTTCTGTAGACGTGGGTGGCAAGCAGCCAAGAACAAACACGAAGTAGACAAGACCTGCATTAAGAAGGACGGGATTTATACTAAACACACTCCACTACTAATATGCACACACTAAATACCTTTGTCTTCGTTCGGTTACATAATTCATGGCAGTGAAAGATGACAAGTGTCCTTGAATAAAATATGTTGTAAATATTTTTATTTTTATTTAATTTAGAATTTAAAATTTAAAATTCTAAATTTATTTTTTAGGAGAGTAAAATATAAATTAAATTCTTTTTGATGAATTAATTAAATTTTTAAATAGTAATTTTGAACCCCTCTACCGCCCTCCTCCTGTCTACTTTGAATATCTACCTTTATAAAATAAGGATACTTATACTAACTTAATCCCCGATTTCTTCTCCATGTATATATATCTTTTTCACAGCATGAATTTTTTATAAATTTTTATAAAAATGTTTAAAATAATTTTTTAAAATAATTTTTGGAAAAATTTAAAAAAAAATTAATATATATATTTTTTTATTTCTATTTAATTTAAATGTAGATTTACCATTTATTAGATTAACTTAATTAAATTTAATTAAATCATATATCAACTTTTTCTCCCTAAATAAGATTTTTCTAAAAAGTTTTTCTAATAATTTAACCCATTTATAAATGCTACTTTTGTTGACACGTATCGAGCGTCTCTAAAATAGGGAAATTTTTCTTTTTTCTTTTTTCTTTTCTTTTTCCTTCTTCTTTTCCCTCTCCTCCCCCTCTTTCTGTTTTGTTTAACCCACTTATCAATCAAACAGCACTTCCTATTTCATCAGTTAAACCCTTTCCCTTTGTAAAGCTAGACAAAGCCAAATTTTCAAATTTTTTCACTTACTACTCAATCTAAAAGTAAAATTGTCCAAAATCTAAAAATAGACATTGATTTCTAACCGATTTTTTGTAACGTAAAAATTATTTTACTTCCCTCGGTGAATTCTTAACCTTCAAATTATTTATTTATTTTTTATTTCATTTTGAAATGTGGTAGTTGCCTATGAGATGTGAAATCTCTCTTAGGAATTTCAAATTCAAATGATCATTCAACAGTTTTGAACATCAAAATTTATTTTATTTTACAATTGGCTCTATAATTTTAATTACATTGAGCTCTCCACCTGCATCATTTTTTAATATTAAAATATTAATATTAATTAGAATCGGGTCTTTGGGATTTACCTTCCTGCTTTTCCTTTTGGATTAAAATTAATTTATATATATATATATATATATATATATATATATATATATATATATAATGAAAATGTATAACAAAGTATAAAACAATTGCGTGATTCGTTTCGTTCTTTTGAACTTCATCAGACTAAAGTGATGTTTATGTTGTGACAGAAGGAGAAAGTGAGGAGTTGCTGAAATGTTACTTTACAATTAATTTGCTTTTTGTAAATGTGTTTCTTCTTCTATGTGCGTTGTTCTTTCACGACATAGACGATCATGGTTTTCCATATCTCCCTATCTCTGGTGGCTCTTAGCACGCTTTCTCTTGTAAGACCATGCAACGCCCGTTCTGTCATGCACCTGTTCAGGCCCTTCAAATATGTTATCTGCGGCTTTCTTCTGTCTCCCTTTCTCTCTATCTGGCCTGTTAATATCAGGTTTTACAAGCCCTCCTTCTCCATTGCATGTCCCAGGAACTTTAGGTGCCTCTTCCTGATGCACAGTATTAATTTCCTTTTCGTTTCCATCCTTTCC
>JBBBDQ010001865.1:1205000-1274141 GCA_037127315.1 Ascarosepion bandense
TATATATATATATATATATATATATATTCATGTGTGTGTGTGTGCATTAAAATCAACATGCAGAGACTACAATATTTTTCATGCTAAATGGAATCGTCATGGCCTGACGTTTAGCATGAAACAGGATACCATTTCTGACTTTCTTAAGTAATTTATTTATGGAGGTTTATTAGGACATAAAGGAAATCATGAAATTTCAAAATCAAAGAAAATTGGAAAAAGCTCTTCGTGTGCAGTTAATCGTAATGTGGTAAGCATTGTTTAGACTTGGGGAAGGAGACGTGTGCCTAACAATTAGTGGGCGCCAATAGTACTTTCCTTTTATATTATATCATTAGCAGTTACACTTTATTGAAGAGTTCAAGGCAATTCTTCTCAAGATATCATGATATAGAGAAGAACATGCACGTTATTCTCGAAGGTATTAACCAGAATGACCAACAGAGCTGAGTCATCTGTATTTGTAGATTTATTGAACGCATAAATTTGCCTGATTTTGGTTTAATATTCAGTGAATTAGATTCAGACACACTGACTACTGAACTTATTTTAATTGTTTCATCCGAAGCAAAGCGATAATGCCACTAGAACTCAGGGGTTTAGGGTCAATAAGGAAAAGATGTGCGTTATGGTGTAGTGGATATCAGTTTGGAAAGAGAAGTCGAACAGTTCAGTTCGAATTTCTGTTGATTTCGTTGTATTAACATAGTTTTCAGGAATCTGTCTCTTCTACCTCTAGCTATAGGTTAACAGAATGGGTTCTATAGACTTGGTTGACAACCGCAAGAAAGCAATGGCAACTTACTACTGGAAAATCCTCTGCACAGTCAGTCAATTCTTTTGAGACATGATCACGCGTGTATTACGTATAGCACTTAAATTATTAACCCTCTAGGGCCATTCGTATCATATTTGATACAGTATGAAAACAAGCCTTGAAAGAAATATTTTCCTGAAAATTTTTTAAGAGAAATATTTTATAAATTTCAAATGAAAGCAGCACTGACTGTATGAATACCAAATGTTTCCTTATAGGAAAATACCAAATGTTTCCTTATAGGGAAATACTGTATCAAATATGATACGAATGGCCCTAGAGGGTTAAAGGTAAGAAAATGGGAAAACTGAGGATTGGAAGATTGAAGAAAGAAGAAAAAGAACAAGGCTTAAGAAGTTAGAAGATGGTGATTAGCATTGTATTTAAATTTCTTAAAGGTTTTGGTCATTCGGGAACCATGAAATCAGAAGTGACTTCCACATGTGGAAAGCGACAGAAAAGAATCTGATATAATAGAAGTAGCGTTTGCATCTCGTTAATTTTAACAGTAAAATATTGAAACCTAGTTGCCAATCTAGTAGTTGGGACAGCGGTGGTAAAAAGCTAATCAGAAATATCATGAAAATATTTTTTACAAAAGAAATGGGCAAGACATATAAGATAGAAGCAAGTTGATATGGTCAGAATCGATTACGTGACTGAACCTTATTTAAATTTTGTCAATAATCTCTATAGTTACAGCAATAGGCCCATAATATTTTAGCAGGACACAGTAAACCAACTTTTCATTTAGTAGACAAAGCAGTTGACTAAGCATTTGAAAGTCTGTCGACTTTACGTATTTGAAAAACGTGAGGCCAAAATGCTTGGATATTAGCATCAGTAATATTGATGGTGTACAGCAAAGTTTCTCTGTTGTGATTAAATGAAAGCAGCTTTATTTTAAGGGCGTGAACATTTAAATGTCAGTTCTTGCTCCAGTTATCCACTGATTGAAGGTCCTCTTCAAGAGCAGTTGCTACGTTTACTTTGACATATCTGTTGAATTTGCGACTAAGACAAGATAAATGGTTGTTTCATTTAGATAAATTCATAGTAAATATCTGACATTAGGAAATCATTGATGAAGATCAGAAACAGCATATGTTCCAAGATAGACCTCTGGTGGTTGAACTCCGCATTAGTGCATAAGATCTAGAAGCGAACTCATTCAATACGACCGTTATTAGACAATTTGCTACGAACGATTGGATTAAGTCAAATCTTTGCCACGTGCACCGTAAACATTGAGGTTGCGTAGAAGTGCATCATACCAAATCTTGTCGAACGTCTTCAGTATACCTAGAACCGCAGCCCAAGCTTCACCATTCTTACATAGAGCTTGATAGACAAATACAGTGATGGCCGTTAACACGCTGGCTGTAGATCTACCGAAACGGAAACCATATTGTTTGTCCAAATGAAGGTCGAGTGAAGTAAGATGCATAACAGGCATTAATTAAAGACTCGAGTTAGTCAGTCAGTTAAGTGCCATACGTGATACACGCTTGGGCGATCATGTCTCGAAAGAGACATGACTGACTGGGCAGAAGATTATTCCGCAGTAGGTTGCCATTGCTTTCTGCGGTAGACTGGTTGCCGACCAAGGCTATAGAACCCAATCTGTCCTGTTATTTAACCCATACCTGCAATGAATAGGCGGATTAATACCTTTCCCAAGGGTATTTATGCGTAAGTGACTTCAATGAATTCAGCTGGAATTCGAACTCAGCACCCCGATTTCTCTTTCCGAGCCGATATCCACTGCACCACAACGCACATCCAAAAACTCTAGTACTTTACCGAAAATAAATAAAAGTCCCAATACGGTGATCAATTTATGGGTCAGAGAATTCCCTAGAATTAAAAAAAAACAACAGAAATTATACAGGACGTCTAACAAGCCGGATTCATATGTTAATACGTGTCCCAAACGGGCAGTCTTTTGCAATGTATACTGACTGACAGCTCATTTTCAAGTAAACCCGTCTTTTAGGTAAATAATTAAGCCCTTTTGAAGAGACCTGCTAGGGAACATTTTTGGTTTTTCAATACCCACAGAGTTAACCTGTGGTTTATAATACAGCTGTATTTGTCTCGCTAGATCAATTATGACTGAATGGTGAGTTCCATACTCTCTGAGCGTTCCATACTTTCAGCTTTGTGCTACATCTAAGTGACGTTTCCTAAATCACTATAATGCAGATGACTTAGTTACAATTTCTAGGGGAGAACGCGTAACCTAGCGTGATCAGTAGATAAGCAAAGTGCGTTCACCCAAAACCACGGTCACGATAACCATCAACAGCTTCCATAAATTTTTTCTTCTGTCTTTTCTATACTTCAACTGCATGTGTGTAAACGTACTACTAGATTGACACTTAGTCCCCTTATTTTTTCCTGCCGAAATAGCTAGATGCTACCGCAAGTTCTATTCTAATAGTTTCTCGAGCTTTTAGAAATCTTTCTCTGTTTCTTGCTTTTTTTGTCATCTACAACCATAAAAAGATTCAATACAACATCATACTCCATCTTCTGTATTTCTAAAATCTTTCGTCTGGTTTTTTGAATAGGAGTAGAAGTTTATCCTTTGTTCACTGTTTAGAACTAGATTTCCGGTTCTTTTTAAAATCTACTTAAACTCTGTTGTTATAAATCTCAAAAAAATTATTTAATATTTTCTATTTTTTCCTCAGTTGGAGTAGATATACACTATTTACATGATTCTCATTGCTTGCGTAGAGCCTTTTTTAATATTCATGAGTTATCTCCTTCTAACCCCCTAAGTTACTTGTTCACCACTGCTGTAGCGTGGTATTGAACTCACAAAACTTTGAGTCAAATCACAGGAACTAACCAAAAGAATCTCTACGCAAGGAATGAGAATGTTATACGCCAGTGAGTTATTAAACGGGTCGATTCCAAATTCCTAGCACCTCAAGAAGGCCGGAGCGTACGACGGCCGAAACGTTGTCAAATGGCAACAAAAATTAGGACAATAGTCCGAATAATGTCAATAGTGTAAATATTACCTCATCTCCGAAATATAGACAAATACTGTAGGAGTAGATATGTTTACCTATCATCCATCTCACTCTATTTCCTGGTCTTTTGAATATTAGTAGAGGTTTATCTCTTGTTCCCTGTTTAGGATTGTGTTTCCGGTTCCTTTGAATGTCTTTTTTATTCCCAGTAGTCCCTTTGCGTCTTAGGGTCATTATCGCCTTGCTTTGAACGAATGGATTATAAAACGTTTCCTTTATTAAATTTTAACTAATGTTTTCTCATTATTTTCCACTTCCAGTAACTCCCTACCTCTTAATGACATTAACGCCTCGTTTGGGGTAAAACAGTTAAAATACTGAGTTAAAATAAGGTATGCTTTTGAGGCACTACCAAACGGTGGTGTACGTTCAGATCGTCTTCCCAGTAGCGATAGGCAAATCTGTGTTGAAAAGAAACCTCACTACTGTAGCCTTCTGCTCGTCTCAATAAATAACTTCACACAATCGAACTAACGAACGTACGAGCAGACCCACATGCAAACGCGTGTTCGTTTGTCAGTTTTTAAGTAGTTCTTCTTTCTCACTCAGGGAAAAAAAGCCTCAAGTAGCTGATCAATTTATGATCTGGAATATTATGTTCCCATATCTTTCAACTGGAGGCAATTCTGAGGTTCTAAATCTAAAAATAAGAAAGTAATGATTAGATAAAATAAACTAAAATAAAAAAATAATTGAACTAAGGGAAGAGGAAAAAATTATTTGAACGAATTATCCAATCAACGCATTTCAGAAGCCTTAGGCATTTTTTTTTTTTTGCAACACATTTTTCTTATATTTTTAAAATTGTATTTTTAGTAAGTTTGGCTTTTTTAGCTGTTATATTTTTTCTGATTTTAGAATAAATTTTTAATTTGTTAAAAATAGACAAAAAAAGCCCCCACAAAATGTCGCTTATACGTTCAGTTGCACTTGCGTATCTAGCTTCAGTTACGGGTAACCGAATATTTCCTGAAAAAGACATTATTTTCATGATCAGTAAAAAAAAATTAAAAAATCTAATCAAATATCAGATTGCTCACTATCGTTCGAAGACAAGTATAAAAACAAAAATTATCGATCAATTGTCGTGAAAAAATTGTAAAAAAACTGTGCTTCGTTTATTTTGTAATATCCGAGAACTTAATTCTTTTATATAATTTTTTCGAGTGGTTGTGGTTGTGGCTTCAACACTTATTTCATGAGTCTGTACTTTTTCATTCTGTTTATCTTCAAGTTCTTTCTCTATAATCTCACCGTTTGAGATTTTTTCGGAATGATTTCAGACAGTATCGCAAATACATCAGTGAATTATTTCAGCATATGTTTTTATTTTATTTTCTTATATATAGCAACTGATATATCGTTCTGCAGCAAAATATTAGAAATACCATGGACGGAGCACATGAGAAACGAGAAAGTTGCTTACATAATGAGGAAATATTGCTCGGAAATTTTGAAAATCACAGTACACACTGAAAAGAAGACCTTTTTCTATGTGCCCTGACCCTTCAGGACGTAAGCGATCACGGCTTTCCACGTCTCTCGATCCCTGGTGGCTCTTAGCACACCTTCTCCTGTTACACCATGCAACCCTCCTTTCATCATCTACCTGATTAGGTCCCTCAAATATATTATCCGTTGCTTTCCCCTGTCTCTTTTCTCCTCTATCTGGCCTGTTAGTATCAGGTTCTCCAAACTCTCCTTCCTCATTGCATATCCCAGAAACGTCAGCTGTCTTTTCCTGATGCTCAGTATTAGTTTCCTTTTAGTTTCCATCATTTCTAGGAACTCATCATTGCACACATGCTCGATCCATGATATCCGCAGCATCCTTCTGTAGAACCACATTTCAGTTGCTTCAAGTTTTTTCTTCATATTTGATGATATTGTCCAGCATTCACTGCCATATTGAAGAACAGACAACACATAGCAATCTAGTACTCTTTCCCTTGTTTCTAATGAAATTGTCCTGTTTCGTAATACTCTACTCAACTTCTGGAATGCTTCCTTCGCCATGCCAAATCGCCTTCGGATCTCCTTGTCGCACTTTCCGTCTTCTGCTATAACACTTCCCAGGTATTTAAATTTTTCTACATGCTTGATTCTAGTATCACCGCCCTGTATTTGGCATATTGAGCTGCCCTAGGACGAAAAGAAGATAGGCATCGAGAAAACTGAATAATATACCAAACAAGTTTGTGTCAATGGATGAGAGAACATAGATTGACAGGTATGGTAAAGAGATTAACATTAACATTAGTTAAAGATAGAGAGGATTGAAAATTATGAGAACAGTGAGAGGGTTTTGATTCAACACAGCAAGCAAAAGATATCTTAATTCCAAAATTTCGACTATATTTTTCTTGATCGTTTATTATGAACACAATTAGTCAAAAATTATCTTTTATGAATAATGTTATATTTATATTTATTTTTATCTTCTTATCAGTCTTCATTTGCTGCCACAATCTGAACGCTATAAGATACTCAAATGCTACAGTGCTGATAGTAGACATGGAAAGGAAACTACAAGACTTTCAACATGAGATAGCTAAAGAAAGCGGAAAGACAAGACTACATATAAACTCCAAGAAAACTGAATGCATGCTCATCAGTAAAAAGAGTTTGAGTTTGAGTTTTGTTTAACGGCATATCAACCTCTGTGGGTTATTTAATGCCAAAAATGTAGGGCTTTAAGGTATTTTTGTTTAAATATTCAGTTATAGTGATGAGGCTGATTTAGTCAGATTTTGATGAAAAAAATTATTTTTATTATTTTAGAAACTGAAGATGTCTTCTAGTTTTGTCTTCAAAAATATATTGCTGGTAATAATTTTTTTCCTTCAAAAATATATCATGGTAATAATTGTTTTTTCTTTCAAAAATCTGTTATGGTAATAATTTTTTCCCTTCAATAATATATTGTTGGTAATATTTTTCCTTCAAAATGTATATTTTTCTATAAAAGTCTATTTTTATGTATATATTTCTATAAAATCTATTTTTATACTTTCAGAGTGTTTTGACACCAATTTGGGGGTTAACTATTTGCCCATAGCCTGAACCCTAACAGGTGCTACCACTCCGGGTCATGGTGAACCTGAGAACAACAGCAATTAAGAGGTGGTTCTATGCTCCTCACAACCTTCCAATCAGAGGCCTCACTGCCAGATGCAGTTTACCGTCATACCCAAGACCAATCAGTAAAAAGAACAGCGAAAGATGCCAACTTTTAGGATACTAAATTCAAGCAGGTATAGAAATTTAAATACCACGGAAGTGTTATAACAGAGGACAGAAAGTGCGACACTGAGATCCGAAGGTGTATTATCATAGCCCAGGAGACATTCTAAAAGTTAAGCTGAGCGGTGAAAACAAAGAAAAGATTATTGTATTGTTATGTGATGTATTTCCTTCAATATGGCAGCGAATGCTGGACAATCTCATCAAAAATGAAAAAAAAAACTTGAAGCGACTGAAATATAGTTCTTCAAAAAAAATTCTGAGAATTACGTAAACCGAACATGTGACGATGGTTTTGGAGAGGATGCAAACGAAAAGGAAATTTTTTACTCAACTGAAGGAAAAGACAGCTGAGGTTTCTGGGTCATGTAATTAAGAAAGAGGACTTGGAAAATCTGATACCCCCGGAACAAACAGAGAGAAATAGAGACAAGGGAAAGCAAAACATGGCATACTTAATACGCTTGAGAAAATGAATGGTAGCGCACATAGAAAAAGAAGAATAAGATCACTCGTTTATACATAAAAGTTTCAAATGATCCCGCATTGTGTCAAAGTTATTAGTCTTTTTTTCCTGTCCTTCACGGTGAGTAATAAATCTTTAAAATTCAATGTATTTATAGCTTAAAATTGTGTGATGATTACGTTCCATACAACTGCCTGCATAAATTTACAAGCACAGTTTAGCAACTTTTAACTTTCTTACGAATGGTTTTTAATATTTTTAATACTTAAAAAAAATAGGCATGTCAATAAATTAATTTGAATTTGTTATTTTGTGCTACTTTTTATTCTATGTAGTTTGTATATAATTTTATTTTGTATTTTTATTAGTAGCTACTTGCTTTTCATTTTTAGACAAAGCTGTTTACCTTGGCCCAAGGATACGTAACCTCATCAATGGTTACGAAGAATCGATAACGCTTTCCTTCTTGCACTCTCAGACATTTTAGTGATTATTCATCATGACGTTTTTAGCTTTAATATCAAAGGTCAGAATCCACTTTTGCTGGAAACAAAAAAAAGACATATTGTAATTTTAAGACACTGTAGACATTAATGTCCTGATTTTTATCACACTTCACTAATCTTCTATATTGATAGTGTATGTTCATATTTATATATGAACAGAGGCGATAATATAGCCAATGTTGATTTTTCGAGTTGATTTCTTGGTTGAAAACTCTTTTTATCGGGCTGTCTGTTTGACTCTCTCTCACTTGTCGTCTTTTTATATCTATCTATCTATCTATCTATCTATCTATCTATCTATCTATCTATCTATCTTACACACACACACACACACACACACACACACACACACACACACACACCATATATATATATAACCCATGTCTATCACTTGATGTTCATGGAAGTTATATCTATCTATCTATCTATCTATCTATCACACACACACACACACACACACACACACACACACAAATATATATATATATATATATATATATATGACCCATGTCTGTCACTAGATGTTTATGGGCGTTAAATCTATCTATCTACCTGAATTGGCTCATTGGAACGTTCGTTTCTCAGCTATGAGAGTCGGTTCGAATCTCACCATGGTCAATTCTTCAGGAAGTTAAATTCATGGTGCTATCAGTTTGGGGTAGTGATTTCATCGTGCCTAATTAAAAGTCTCTGAAAAAACCTAGCACAGGTTGTCTTTATCTTTATGATGTTAAATTAAATAGAGAGAACTGTTTAGAACCCGACGATGGTTGTGCTGGCACAAAGGCCCAAGTCATCGTGAGCGAGGTTTTAAACGTACTGGTCATGCTCTAGCTAGAGTATGTGCTCTATCTCAAAATCTTCAAATGTAAATTTGATCAACATAAACGCAGTATAAACCACAATTTATCTCTGTGGGTTTTGAGCAAACACAGATTTTCCTGAGCAGGTGTTTCCAACACGTATTGATTAGCCGGACTAGCAGATAGGTACGCTCAAAAATTGCACACACACACACACACACACACACACACACACACACACACACGTATATACATTAGTCGTTTCTTTATTAGAATGTTTTTATAATCATTTCACTCCAAGCAAGGCAGGACTACCACTGCTGTGCAAGGGGTTACAATAAAAGAAAAACAAGGTACAGGGAATTAATAATAAGAGATGGATTTGATTTAAGTAGATAGAAGATGGATATTGACTTTTGGAGATTATACTTATCTTGAAAGCAACCAAACGCAAAGGAGTTGCACAAATGGAAAACGCGAGAAAAGAAACTGTAGAGTAGAAGAGGAGGTTACATTTAACTATTTCAACAGTAAAAAAGTGGACTTTAGATGCCAATCTTGTAGCAAGCGTTAATACAGATGCTTTGGGAACCAGGGAAAAAAGCAAGTCAGAGCAGTTTACATGAAAATACTTATAGTAAAGATAAATAGAAGCCACAACACTATTTACCTACCTTCTACCCAGTCTTTTCTTTATGTATCGGACCCATATGCTTACATTTTTTCATTATTGCAACTATGCTCATTATTTTGATAACTCTTTATACGCAGATGCTACTGTATTGATCATATACGCAGAAAAGGGACTGACACACTTCCTAAACACGGTAGTAAAATAAAGCGAGAAGAAAGGGCTAAATTTTCTGTGTTCATTATTAGGAAAGACAGTCTTGGAGACATCGATATCAAGCAGATACAGAAATGGATACCATGGGTAACTATCTGGGAAAATGTGTTACAGGAATCCGAATGTGCATTGGAATAACGAAATATAAACAAAAATAAGAAAAATAGGAACATTAGAAATAGGAATATTTGCTTAGAAACCAATTTTAAAAAGATGCTGAAATGCTATCTATGAATCTTCTTGCATAGCAAAGAAGTGAATGCTTGGTAATTTTCCACAGATATGAAGAAGCGAGAGAAATGGATGCTTAGAATTGTATGGGTTATGGAAGCAAAATGACACAAAATAAGAAACAGTATAAATTTTTATCTAAGGAGAAGATATTGCTCAGAGAAATTAATACACACATGGCATAAAAACGAGAAAATGTTCAGAGGAAAACATTGGTTAACGTACCTAACAAGTTTGCTTGAACGCAAGACAGATTAGGGAGAAAGGCCGAAGGTGAAGAAATAAACATTGCTGAAGGATGAAAACTGAGAACTCAAAAGAAAAGAAGACCATATTCTTCATTTCTTTGGTCACTTTCGCCCTTAAGGAAGGCTGCAGATAGAATAATATCTATTAATAAAAAGAACAAAACAAGATCCAGAAACTTGTTCTGCATTTTTTTTTGTTTGCTCCGACTTCTTTTTATATAACAAATTCTATTATAATATTATTTTGACTTAGTCATTCTCTTTCAGTGCCACATGCGTGGGCGATCATGTCTTTTTCTCGAAGTAGGTTACGATTACTTTCTGCGGTAAACTGGTTGCTATAGAACTGTCCTGCTATTTAAACGATTAAATTAAAACCTTTCCCAAGAGTATTTGCACGTAAGTAAATGCCACGAATTCAACTAGAATTCGAACTCGGTGATCCAATTTCTCGTTCCGAGCCCATATGCATTGCACCACAAGAACATCCTTACTGAAAAGACTAATCGTCTGCGGTTCAATAGTTTTAAATGTCTCACAATCCGCTCTACAAAAACATGTCCTTTTTTTACCTCGCAAAAATATTTGCTTCGCTTCTTTTTAATAAGTTATTCATGCGACTGTCTTTTTTGGCTCGATGTTGGAATGTTTGAAATTTAAGAATAAAAAACGATAAGGAATTTAAGAAATCAATTATTTGTTGGTATTATTTGTATTGCAGAAACAATGATAGATGTTCTTCTGTAGTGATTCGTCTTCGAGTGATCTGATTCATTTTATTATAAAACGCTTTTCTGTTTGGGTAACAACTAGCAACAATAACTCTAGCATCAATTACTATATCTCTTTCAGGCGTGTACAAACACGAATATTGCTTCGATGCTCCCTGTTTTTTTCTTTGAAATTTCACTGAAAAAAATACATATCCCTTTGTATCGATTACTTTGGCACGATATCTCACTGTACTGATACTTTTTTTCTTTTAATAACTTCAACAGTGTGGTCACGAAAACGAATAATAGTGTGTTCAATTATATATGTGGTTAAATGAAATCAGAGTATGTAATCTAGTCACGTTACTTAAATATCCATGGGGATATGTAGGCTTAATTATGATAACAGATATAAAGTTACAATTCAGACACAGTTATCAGTGGAAATAGGGATGAAAGAAATTTTGCTTTGATACTGTTCACTGAATGTGTGTTGTGTTGCAGTGGATATCGGCTCGGAACGAGAAATTGGTGATCCGAGTTCGAATTCACGTTGAATTCTTTGTATTTGTTTACGCGCATATACCCTTGAGAAAAGTCTTAATCCGACATTCCCCCTCCATCTATGGATTAAATGGCAGGACAGATTGGGTTCTATGGCCTTGATGGGAAACCAGCCTACACACAAATACCCTTGGGAAATGTAGTAATCCATTTCTTCTTTCTAACTGTGGGTTAGATATCTGGACAAATAATTGAGTTATGTAGCCTTGGTTCGCAACCAGTCTATCTCAGAAAGTAACTGCAACTTCTGTGAGAAATACTTCTGACGAGTCAGTCAGTCATGCCTCTTTCGAGACATGATCACCCAATCTTGTATCACGTATGGCACTTAACTAACTGACTGTTCATCTACCAGGCTTCAAACGAGTTCGAATACGGAAATTTCGTTCAACCGGGTAATGTTCCCAAAACATTCTTCGTGAAAAAATAGTATTTAAGACCATAACGATATAATTTCGTGTGGCAATCTTTTTACATAAAAAAAACAGTTGAATGGTAATGATGTAATTAATAGTCTTTATATTCTGAAGATCACATAGAAAGTAATCGAAATAAATATATTCAAGTTCAAGAGTATAAATTATCTACAAAGCAATATTTTTTTAAACTCGCAAAATTATTTGCTTTGCTTTTTTTTTAATAAGTTATTCAAGCGACTGTCTTTCTTGGCTCGATATTGGAATGTTTGAAATTTTATATATTACTTCGAAAAACCTTGAAAAGGACGATAAAACTCTGTAGCCAAATATATGAAGCCCGCGTATAACTTATGACCTATGGTCTGAAGATCGTTTGACGAGTGAAACTGAAATTCATCATAGTCTTGATTTCTATATCAACCCAGTTTATATCAATCAATGTTCCGATAGTTAGCACTTCTCTACAAAAAGACCATTTATATATGTATATGTATATATGCACACACATGCAAACATATACATATTTTGAAAGAATTAACATATTGATTTTTAATTCGACGTTTTATTATTTCACGAGGTGATTTCTCATATGTAAAGAGAGACAAAGTTTTTATCATTTTCAAATAAAAGATTTTCTGCATTAATTTTCTTGAATACGCAAACCGATAGACGTAATACACTCTATTTAAAATGGCACGTCAATTTCAAATATGAATATCCATTATAATAAAGTTTAAAGTAATAGATATATATTCTGAAATGAACAACTTGTCGAGGATTATATCGAATACTTCTTATTTTTACTATTCTTAACCCGTTTCTACTGAGTACACACTGCCCAGACCAAGGATTAAACCTAGGATTAAACTCTAACATACAAAAAAATTCATAAATCAACGCTTTAATTCATTAGCGACATTGTTTTGCCGTACATATATATTGATTTAATAACGGAATGCATCACCACTTCAAGCCTACACTGCTACAACCTCACCCCAGAGGACATTCACCTACTCCGGAGAACTAAAGTAGACAACACCTACTTTACGTTCCAAGGACGCAACTACAAACAAACCACCGGCCTTCCGATGGGGTCCAGTCTATCGGGACTGCTTGCCGTCGCATACATGGACCAACTAGAACGTCACGCACTCAGCACCTGCCATTCATACGCCTTATTCATGAGAGAAATTGATGGTATACTCATCCTCACCTGTTCACGTAATGAGGCGAACAGAATGGCAGCAACGATCAATAGTATGGACGGCAAAATAAAATTTACAACCGAACACCCCGATGCCAGTAGATGCCTATCACTGCTGGACTTCAGACTAAAAGTATCGGAAAGAGGAGACATTCACACCGATTTCTACAAAAAGCCTGCCAGCAGGGATATGTTTTCCACTATCAATCGGCCCTCCCTCTCAGCGCTAAGACTAGTGACATCAGAAACGAGCTCACACCTATCCGAAATAAGTGCAGCAAAGAAGAACACGGTAACACCTACACTGCACGTTTTAAGAAATTACTGGAGACAAACAGCTACCCGCAGCCCTTTGTGGGTCGCCTGGAACGGAAAGGTAGTAAAGGCCCAAGGCGTCACACCCTATCTAACACCTGCTTCCTGAGGCTACCCCACTTCAGTGAAAATATAACACCTAAAATACGTAGAGCTATCCGCGGAGAGGGATTGGATATACAGCTGGCCCACTACGGCCCTACTCTCCGCAGACACCTCAACTCCAACCACAAAACAAACAGCAGCACCACATGCACACTAGCCAATTGCCCTATTGCGGGCACCGGCATATGCCACCAGGTGTATGTCGTGTACCGCATACAATGCACCAAATGCGAGGAATAAAAGAACATATACACACGCAAGCGTTGTCCTTTCATGAACATTTAAAAAAATGCAAAAATACTAACAAGAACATAATCGTCAACATCGAGGCTAGAGAGCGGAACTTAGGGAACCTGCGCATAAAAGAGTCCCTAATAATAACTAAACTACACCCACAGATCAACAATTGACAAGAACTTAATCTAGACTACATAACAGAGTAGGCAACGCTAACACGCACATGACACACACTGACCACAACAATTAAGCGCATACACACGGGCACGATATCACAATTTAACGCACACATATAAACATACGTACCATAAACACGCGTACACAACTCATGCCGGAACGGGTGAGCTCATGTGTGTTTGTGTGTGTGTGTATATATGAGTTTGCATATATATATATATATATATATATATATATATATATATATATATATGTGCGTGTGTGGGTGTGTATGTGTATGTGCGTACACTAAACACATGCACGCATCTAGGTACCTCCATTATTTCGGCATAAAGACTTGATGCCTACGCGGAATATTAAAAAAAATCATAAAGCCTTTTTACATTATACAGTTTATTAGAGAGGATAATGAATAATAATAATAACAACAATCCTATAGGTTAAACATTAAAAAAATTATTAGAGAGGATAATATACAATAATAATAACAACACTATAGGATAAAATTATAATAAAAAATGAAGAATAAATGAAGAAAAAAATAAAAAATAATAATAAATGAACAAATAATTTTATGCTATGTTATTCCCCCACCAGGCAAAGTAGTGGAGGTGCCTATAACACGCCTCACACCGGAGCGCGAGCGCACACACACACACACACACACATACAAAATAAAGTAGAATATATTACAAGAAATACGCGAACATAGACACGCACACATAACACAGTCACGGACACGCACACACTACCAGATAAATCAGATAGATAAAACAACAGTAATGAAATTGATCCTCTTCAGCCCAGTCAAAGAGTCAAAGGAACGATCAGGTCGCATTAAGATAAACCACACATACAAGCAGACTGATATCATCAGACCAAAAAGGCTCCAATTAGAATACACACACACATACATACACGCACACACACGCACACACACACACACACACACACACACACACACACACACACGCACACACACACAGACTGATATCATCAGACCAAAAAGCCCCAACTAGAATACACGCGCGCGTGCACGAGCACACACACACACACACACACACACACACACACACACACACACACACACACACACAACAGCAGCATCAGACAGACAGCCAGGAATAGCCATTCTTTGAAAGGCCGAAAACACACTCGGACAGACAAAAGCTTCTCTGCCATTCTGAAGATGAGATGTTTAATAAATAGGTAATACCCAAACACTTCTTTACCTTCCTTTATTTTACTCAACGCACTGTGACTGCCTTCAAGACATAACCATATATATATATATATATATATATATATATATATATATATATATACTACCGGTCATAGTTATTAGGCGACACATTCTATTTTCATTTAGAATTATCCACTTGGCAATATATACTAAAAATAATATGAAATACATCGTTTCTTTTAAAAAACTGAGGTAGCCTAATAATTAGGGCCGGTAGTGAATATATATATGGCGGGTAACTTCAACGTGGTTTATGGATAGCAAGACCAATTAGACCAATTGCAACTGAGTAGTAAATTTGATTCTCACTTGGTATTTCATACACTTGGCCTTGTGCTACAACTAAGCTTCGCTTTAAGAAGGAACACTTCGACAGGGTGTAGCTCGTCTCGCTAGATCAATTACAAGTGCGTAGTGAGTTCAATCCTCACTGCTACTTAATATTCGACTTTCTGTAACAATTAAGCTATGCTTAATAAATCACTTTGTATGTTACAGCGCCAATAAATAACGATGCCACGGCCAATTATTTTAATAAAAAGTTAATTTTCTTCTAAACAAATTATAGTAAAATTTTATTGTTTTAGTGTAACACGATGTAATTAAATGGAGATTATTATACTTTTATTATTACAAAATTCTCCAACAATGAAAAACTGTAATGAGAAATGTTAATAATAAAAAAAACAAGTATACTCCCATGAAAGAAGTTATTTAAGATACATATTTATTATGAGGTGATTTATTTTATTACTGATTGAAGCGCTGATATCATTTATTCACCAATATTTGCAAAGCAAGTTACTGGAATAAGTTTTTAATTCAAACTATTTAGTTTTGCAAATTAAATGATTGCCCAAGTTCGCTCATGAAAATAAGAACAACTGTTTCTGAGAATTTAATGTATAGGCTTACATTTATTAGGCCTTTATTTGTCAGAATCAAAAATTATTGATTTTTATCATTTTAAAAGAAAGGGTCAGTTCCATCCTCACTGGGTACCCTACAGTTTTGACCGTGTGCCACATTTAACCTACGAATTAAGAGTCATTCCCCACCTTGCTCTAGAGAGTTGGGTTAGTAGTCATACCGATGCCAGCGCAACTGACGCTTGCGGGGAAGGTGTATATATGTCTTTGGCCCGACTGTACGCGCACGATTTATCTACATAAAACCCGACCTTGTGTCACATCTCGTTTCAGTAAAAAGGCTGAGGTAAATAAACGTTAAGGAATGACATTTTTTATCATCTTAGAGGAAGAGTTCCGGTCCTTTATTTTGACATGGTGTAAAATAGTTTCCCGAGTGTTTACAGAGTTAACTGGACATAACAGAACTGCAAAGCGTTTCAATGTTGTCAGTATGCTTGTCTTGTTATAGTCGAATAGTGAGTTTGATCAGTATAAGAGTCTTTCGTACGAAAATAGTTTTTTTTAAATAAACACATTTCTTTAAAAGATAGGACAAAATGTTTAGTTAACTCTGGAACACTAACCATCAAGTAAAGTTACACCCCTTCTAACCATGATATTTTAGAAAACTGAAAATGTTTTCTAGTTTTGTATTTCAAAATGTTTTGCTGAGGATAATTTTTTCCTTTAAAAATATGCTATGCTAACATTTTGGAATACAAAACTAGAAAACATTTTCAGTTTTCTAAATTATCAAAATAATATTAAATATAAATCTTTATTTGAAATATTTTACATGCAGGCACATCAAACTTCGTACTTTGAGTTAACATTAATAGGAACTGAAAAACATATTATTTAGGTAAGAAAGTCAGGCACTGCATATTTAATTAAATTGTAATTAACCTAGCGTCATTTGCGCTGAGTAATATACACCTATGGTTAGTTTTCTCGGGTTAACAACAGCATTCATAAAAATTAATAAGATTAAATTCATAATTTTAAATAAATAATTATTATCCCCATGTTTTAATATGGTTCCAAAAACATTCAACAAAATGTATTTTTAAAGCTTAAAAATGTTTAAAAAATTAAAAGAATGAAAAATTATATGCAGATATCAATGATTAAAGCAGTTTTAGACGTGACGTTCGTAAATAAGATCTAGGTCCAGCTATCTCTGTAAAAGATCAACTATCGATTTTATACTGTATCAATATTATGAACATGATCTTCTAAATCCGTAAAAATCAATATTTTTTTCAGATCTGACGAATGCCATGGTTTCCGGAAAGTTTTATGAATGGTAATCTATAAAAATTATTCCGCGAAAATTATGTTCGTATTTTTACTAGTTGGCGATTATAATGTTTCGAGTCATTAAATTATTTTTTATTAGTTGTTCGTATTTTATCTAATTTCCGTTTAAATTTATTTCACAATCGTTAAGTTTAAATATGAAAGACAAGAATGTGTCTTCTCAACATTTAAAGTGAGGTGTTTCTTACAGAATCTTTATTCCTACCCGGTTTCTCTATCGGTGGCTACATTCTTAACGACATTAGATATGTAGATGATACAGGATTAAAAATAATATTCAGCAACTTCGACCAATATTGTTAAAAGAAAGTGTGAATAAATGACTAAACATTAAATGTGTAACGATAGGATGTATTCTTGTTAGCAAAAATAAAAGCCGGGCATGCGAGTTACAAATTGGAGATGTCAAAATCAAGCATGTACAAAATCTGACAACGAAAACCGAGAGAAATTGAGATAAAGAAATAAGCCTTCCAAAATCTAAACAAAATATTAAAATGACCTCTTTACACTACTGACCAGGCTGTTGTTCTCATTTTATTGTCATATACGCGTCATTTTAGCTTTTGTACGAAAATTAGAAATCCAGACATGGCTTAACAAGTTTAACTCGAACAATCTGGTCCTGGGCATGGCAGTAAACTCCGTCCGGCAGCAAGGCCACTGATTATGAAGTTGATACTGTTATTTAGTACAGTAAATTCTGATTCTTTATCCACAATTCACGAGCTTCGATGAGGGATATTCTTCACAAAGACATACAATCTTCATTTGCTAGAAGTGATTTTTAATCAGGGATATGAGACAGCGGTTGTATATAACTGTCATTTTAGATATTTCTGATCGCATTCTCTTCGCCACGTATGACATTCATATGACAATTTCTAACTAGCGAATTTATTTATGTCAGTCATAACTCGACTGCTTAAGTTGATGTTTTGTAGTTTTAATGTTGGGTGAAACTATCATTATTGCACCTTATTCAAGGTTCAATGTCCTTTTCTCCTATTCTATTTCATTATAGTTGATCCATCGGCTTAACTATATGTTTAATATTTGTTAAAATGATCTCTTTACTCTACTACTCGGACTGTTGTCCTCATTTTTATTGTCATTCATGCAACATTTTGGCCGTTGTGCGAAAATTAGAAAACCAGAAAAGGCTTAACAATTTTAACTCGAAAAATCTGATCCTAGCCATGACCGTAAACAGCGTCCTGCAGCGAGGCCGTTGATTAAAAGGTTGTGAGAAGCATGGAACCACATCTTAATTGCTGTTATTCCAAGATCCACCTTGACCCGGAGTAGTAGCACGTGTTTGTCCAAGCTACAAATACCGTTTTACAGAAATATATACATTAAAATAGACTTATCGAGAAAAATATATTTTTTGAAGGAAATATATTGCCAACAATATATTCTTGAAAATAAAATATTACCATAACACATTTTTAAAGGAAAAAATTATTCTCAGCAAAACATTTTGGAATACAAAACTAGAAAACATTTTTTGTTTTCTAAAATAAAAAACAAAAAAAAAATATTAAAATCTGAGTAACTCCACCTTCTCACTATAACCGAACATCAAATAAAACCCTACCATTTTGGCATTAAATAACCCACAGAGGTTGATATGCCGTGAATCAAAACTCAAACTCAAACTCGAACAATCTACCCACGTGGACTAAATAAAGGTGTTTTGGTCCGAAATTACAGTATATTTTTCACCTAAAGAACTGGAGTGTATAGCGGCCAAAACATCGTGAATATAACAATAAAGGTCCGGACAATGGTCCAAACAATGTAAATAGTGTAAAGTTTTTCCCCGTCTGATTCCATCCTGCACATATATAAATCTACCATCTGCTCGTGTATTGAATACTGCTTCCACTTCTGGTCGGGTGCCCCTGCTATTCACCTCGGGGTTTTTGACAAAATCCAACGCAGAATGTATAATGTGATCGATACTCTCTCACCGGCATGACGTGGCTTTCCTCTGCCTCTTCTATAAATACATTCACTGTTTCTGCTCCAATTAACTTAGATTGCTTGTGTCTCCTAGGTATGAACTTACAAGGGCTACTAGATTAGCAACTAGGTCCCAACCTTTTACAGTGAAACCGATACCATGTAATCGCAATTTCTACTTTAACAGCTTTTTTTCACGCACTTCCCACCCGTGGAATTCCCTTCCATGTACTTGCTTCCCCGACAGCTACAATTTCCAGGAATTTAAATGTAAGGTCAATAGACATCTCCTATCTCGCATCCATCTTCTAACTCGCATCCGTTCTCACAAGCTCTTTTTTCATCGACTCCACCCCCATCCTCGGTATCCTCATCCGTCTATTACCCTCTTTCTGACATTTCCTGTAACTAACCACTCTTTCTCATCACTTTCCTCTATGTAACACCTTGCGCAACAGTGACAGTAGAATGCCTTGCTTGGAGTGAGATGATTTATAAAAAAATAGTTAAAATACCTAATCTCAATAATATAGATAGAGAATCTCGTTAGTAACAAAGAAAAGAGTAAGGAACTGTTATACAATATATATCCTCAGATATATGGCAGTGAATACTCAAGAGTCTCTTCACAGATAAAAAAAGATACTTGAAGCAACAGAAATGTGGTTCTGCAGAATGATGTTAAGAATATCATAGACCAAAAATATGAGCGACGAGGAAGATGCAGAGAAAAAAAGAAAACAAAAGATGTACTCATACATAGCATCAGAAAGAGACAGGGAACATAATTAGGAAAGAGGGCTTTGAAAATTTAACACTTACAGATCATCTTAAAGTCAAGCGAATAGAAACGAGTAACTTGTGTAAGCGGATGTGCGTTGTGGTACAGTGGATATTGGCTCGGAACGAGAAACCGGGGAGCCGAGTTCGAATTCCAGTTGAATCCATTGTATTCACTTACGCGCAAATACCCATGAGAAAGGTATTAATCCGTCTCTTCCTTCCAGTTATGAGTTAAATAGCAGGACAGATTGGGTTCTATAGCCTTGGTCGGCAACCACTCTACCACAGAAAGCAATGGCAACCGACTGCGGGATAATCTTCTGCCCAGTCTGTCATGTATCTTTCGAGACATGATCGCCCAAGCGTGTATCACGTAGGGTACTTAACTGACTGAACTTGTGTAAATAGAAAATATATTGAAAAGTAAAAAGTTATTAAATGTTACCAGTAACAAGGAATTTTCGCAAGTAATGATCGGCCACGTCCTGAAGAAAAAGACACAATCAAACTATGGAAGGGTTTATCTTTGTAGAAAAATATGTTGTCTTATGAACGGAATAAGAATGATATTTTAGTAAACCTGCAAAGTGTAAAACAAAGAGAAACAATCTTGACATATGATCTATTTAAGAGAGCTGACGTTGTCTTTGTGTAAAGCATATTTTTTGCTCAGTAAGAATGCTTTAATAATGACGAGACATTTTTCTTTTTTCTATGTACCATATGACTACATGACATAGGCAATCATGGCCTTTCACGTCTCCCTATCCATGGTGGCTCTTTGCACGCTTTCTCTTGTTACTCCACCCAAACCCCGCTGTGCTATCCACCAGCTGAGGCCCTGTCTCTCTTTCTATCTGACCTGTGAGTATCAGATTTTCCAAACCATCCCTCCTCATCACATGTCCCAGGAACTTTAGCTATGTCTTCTTGATACTCAGTATTAGTTTCATTTTCGTTTCCATCCTTTCCAAAGCCACATCATTGCACTCATGCTCGATGCACGATATCCACAGTATCTTTCTGTAGTACCACATTTCAGTTGCTTTAAGTTTTTCCTTCATCTTTGATGATATTGTCAAGCACTCGCTGCCATACTAAAAAACAGACATCACATAGCAATCCAGTACTCACTTCTTTGTCTCTAGTAGAACATTTTTCTGTCTTTTAATACTCTGCTCAGCTTCTGAAATGCGTCCTTGGCCATGCAAATTCACCTTATGACGATATAAGCCAAACTAACAAAGAACTTTCTAAAAACGTTTGAGATATGTAGATCGGAAGGCGAATTGGCATGGCAAAGGACTCCTTTGAGGAGCAAAGTATAAAGAAACAGGAAAATTTCGATAGAGACAAAGAAAAGAGTAGTGGATTGCTATGTGATGTCAGTTATGCAATATAGAAGTGAATGCTGGATAATATCACCAAAGATGAAGGAAAAACTTGAGCAACTGAAATGTGATTCTACAAAAGGATGCTGCGGATTGTGAGCAATGATGAGATTTAGAAAGGATGGAAACGAAAGGAAAAGTAATATTAAGCATCAGGAAAGACAGGTAAAATTTCTCGGACTTGCAATGAAAAAAGAGGGCTTAGAGAACTTGATACTAACAGGCCAGATAGAGGGAAAAGAGACGGGGAAAAGCAGCGGAAATATATTTGAAGGGCCTGAGCATGTGGATGACAGATGGGGTTGCGTGATGTAACAGAAAAAAGCGTGTTAGGAGTAACCAGGGATGGGGAGACGTTGAAAGTCATGATTGCCTACGTCTTAAAATGGACAAGGCACAAAGAAGAAGAAGAAGAAGAAGAAGAAGAAGAAGAAGAAGAAGAAGAAGAAGAAGAAGAAGAAGAAGAAAAGAACAAGAACAAGAACAAAAAGAAGAATTTTTTGTTATGTGATATCTGACGTTTGGGGGACATTTCACTCGCCTATTTTCCTGCCAACAAGCTGACCGCCCCGACTCTAAACGTCGTCACAACGTTATGGGATTGATGCGAAATCTCGTAGGTGAAAAATATCACACTGGTCGTTTATAACAACAGAATAAATTTTTATCATTTTACAATATTTTATTAACACAACTTTATTTTTAGTGGGTACTAATTTTCAGTATTCTTCTTTTAATTTTTCTTCGTAAAATTTGTAACAACTGGCCAACAATAAAAAATCGTGACTTCAACGAGAATTGAACCTGTATCCCATTTTTTATTAAATAAAACGCGTGATTTGTACCGATTCGGCCACAGAGGCAAGCGACCTATAAATTTACTATTTAAGATAAGTAAGGCTTGGACTTCTACGAATCTATATATATATTTTAATGAATATATATATTTTCCTACATCGGTGGAACGATTCGGAGTTTCATCCATTATGCAAGCATCAAGTGCATATTGCAAACTGACAATTTAATAGGTTTGAATTAAAGTTTATCCTAGTTAAATCTTACAAAGTTACGTAACTGTTTTTTTTAATAACAAGCATAAAAATATAACTATTCTAAGATTACATGTTGAAAAAAAATTAAAATTTGAATTTAAGATAAAAAATACTAAAATGCAGGGGGAGTAATTCATAATTATTAATAGTAATATTAAGAGACGCCAATCAAAAAGAAAGAAAGAAAGAAAGAAAGAAAGTGAAGAAGAAAGAGAGAAAGAAAGAGGCAAGCGTATAAAGGAATCTGTATCAAATGGAGTCTAAGAATTTCAGTAAGTACCTTTTTTTATTGCATCATGAAGTCATTAAATCGCTTTCTTTGTTAAGTAGATTAGGATTATTTATTTGGTTTAAATTGAAAATTTTTTTTTAAAAGCATAAGTTACATCTATTTTCTTTTCTGTTGTAAGATTTAGATTTAGCGACGACATTCCAAGTATTTATTGGGCTCTTGTTTTTTGTTTTTTTTAATTTCCAATAAAATATGGATAAAACAGTGAATTGCTGTATTTACTGTTGTTTAAAAACAACATGTGATTGTTAGACGTGCTTAGAAAGTAAAATTTAACAGCAACTTCCGAATGAATTCGACCACTATAAACAAGACTTTCGGAAATACATTGCCTCAGGTTTCGTATCTATCTATCTATCTATCTATCTATCTATCTATCTATCTATCTATTTTAATATAGCTAACCGAAGCCGGATGGCTGTGGCTAACTATATTACCATAGATAAATATATTACCATAGATTACCATAGATAACTATATTACCATAGATTACTAACTATATTACCATAGATTCCGGTGTATCACAGCTCATAAATGCAGCTAGACATCCGATTGCTTCAAGCCGAAATTGAAACTCAACCGATTTGACATCAGTCGGGTATTCTAATCCTAAACTATTGACTTATATATATATATAGCATCTCACATGACCACACGAGAGTGGGGGCGAGAAGTATTAAGGATGAAAAGCCAATGGGATAACCAATCGCTTCTGTTGTCTGTTATAGATATTTGAGAATGTGTGAGAAGATTTCGTAGTTAATTTTGTTCAGGTTAGGTTTGAACTGTTTTATGTATATGGCTTTGAGTATTTTTAGTTTGTGTTCATTGTTTTCGCGTTTAAGTATGGCTGTGTTTTCGACAAGGATTTCATGGTTGTGTTTTCGACAAGGATTTCATGGTTGTGCTTTCGCAAGGATTTCACGGAAATGTTGTGTCAGATGTCTGAAGATGCTGGAATTGTCGTTTAAATGTTGACAAGCGTCGTGAGAGTGAGTTTGTAGTGTGACCAACAAAATATTGTTTAATCTGTTGGAGATACAATACATATATATATTTTATATATTATAAAATTTAATTCAGTTTGTTTTTAATTTGAAAATCACTGATTTAAATCATGAATTCATATATCTTCCTGTAACTTGTTATCCATTTTTGTTAATGCAATGTAACATGGCAACGTATTTGGAACGTTACAAAGTAACATTGCGAGCACGATGATTACAAAAAAAAAACAATATTTTAAACTCTATATAATGTCGCAGAAGCGATGTAGTAACGTCACGCTGTGATGTAGATTGCTATAATAAAAAGATGTTAAAAATGGGTTCATATCACATGCATTAGTGTGAAGTTAACATCCTCCATAGACTCGATTTCCTATTCTTTCTGCTTATAACATAAACACCGCACCCCGCACCACCGAATATCAATAATAATGGAGAAACTGTTGCAAATGAACTGTTTTGGATAGGGTTTCAACAAGGACGCTTAAATACAGAAACAGAATCTCGTAACTTTATAGATCAGAACAAATGCGTCAGCACAAATTATGTCTAAGAAAACAAAAGATACAATTTGGTATTCATGCCTTAAGTAAATATACTAAACTGTTTTTAGGTAATATAAAAATAGACGTGGAGAGGTAAAAAGATCTATATACTAAGAATCGTGTAAATATCTAGAATTCGATTATGCAATCAAATGGTATAAATTCCAACATGAAAATCTAGAAGAAATTTTAAAAAATAGAATAGTTTATCTAAGCAAGCATACATCAGTTGATTCTTGTAGAACATTGCCAGATAAGAGCCGTAGGTAATCCAGCAGGATAACGAGAATCAAAAGCAAAAAAAAAAAAAAATTAAAAAACTAAAAAAGAAAAAAGAAGAAAAGAGGAGTGAAATTTCAAATTAAGTTTTGAAGGAAAGATTTTAAACCCACGGCAGTGTTAAGGTTTGCAACATAAATGATAAAAAAATGGCTGAAGATTTGAAGATACGCCTTCTCATTTAAACATGCTATAACTACCCTATGTGAACAAACAAATTCACAGTCACTAGAAGATATTCTAGTAAGGAAAAACTGTTCAAGAAAATATGTATTTACTACATATATTTAGCTCTACAAAAAGTAGGAACAAATTATAAATAAAAAAAATAAAATCTACAAATTATATAAAAATCAAATTCAAATAAATAAGATAATTCAAGAAAAAATCTGGACTTTATTTATCACAAACAAAATAAATACACAAAAATGAATACCTGTATTTTTAAATAACTGCGGAGTAAAATTAAAAGGTAAGAAACGATATAAAAACTCTTGGAATTTGTTAAAGAACGAAAGAAAATATAACATAATAATGAGAATTATAGTCCATACGGTGGGGTAAAGGATAGCAGCTCGGACTGAGTTTTAATTTCAGTCGAATTCGTTACATTCACTTAATGGAAAGGTATGAATCCATTTTTCTCTCCCCCTCTCAGTAGGGTAAATAGCAGGACAGACTAGGTTCTATAGCCTTGGATGGCAACCTGTCTACAAGAAGGAAATAATCTGAATTCAAAACCAGCCTAGACTCTTATTCTCCAGCTATGGATTAAATGGCAGAACAGACTGGGTTTTATAGGATTGGTTGACAACCAGTCTACGTCAGAAAGTAATGTCAACCTACTGCGTTAAAAATCTTCTGCCTGGACTCAAAAAAACAAAAAAACAAAACAGGACTGCTCAAGCATGTATCATGCATTACACTTAACTGAGTGACTCAAAATTATTTTTAAAAATTCCTGAATAGTTCGGAAAAAAAAAACAACTGAAAAATACGAACAAGAATGAAAACTATCCGAACGACACCGGTTGAAATACTGGGAGTCACGTGATCTACTGGCGCTTGATTTCCAGCAGATTGAAATCCACTTGATATGCATGCTGTCAGTCTTACGCGAAAGTGAAAAATAAAACAAATTTGCCACAAATAATTTAAATGTCAGAAAATGGAATGCAGATATCCGATCGAAATAATGGAAAATGCCTTCTAGAAACTGAACCGAGTATTAATCTGTAAAAAATAGAATAGAAAATTTGGTAAATTGATAAGCAATTTTATAATCTTCTACATTGAAGGAGATAAAAAAAGATCTTGTCTCAGATGACATGAAGAATTGAAGGGAGACAAATATGGTTGTTCCGACGAATGCTAAAAATAACACAAAGAGGACATGTGAATAAAAAGCAAATTTCACATGAAGTAGAAACTACAAGGAAACTGCAGGTAAGAACCAAAAATTGACAACATATTTCTGAAACGAAATAGGAGGAAAGAGAGTTAAGAGAATTCAATACACCCAAGATATATTAAAGACGTAACAGTATTTTTTGAGTGAATGAATGTCAAAATAAGAATATAGAATAACAAAAGACAGGATGTTGTCTAGAGACATCATCGTCTACTTGTTGAAAGTATATGGTACACAGAAGAAGAACGTACAGGGAAGAGTGCTCGGAGAAGCAGTGACGTCATTTTGTTTTTAGCGAAAAATATACATCTTAAAGTGAATATGTAGTAAATAATAGCATAACAAGGCGAGAAAGAATCTCATATTCATTACGCATAGATTTCGATTTAACTGACTTGGCATCTCGACATCAGCCATTTTCTCAACGACGTGACGTGGCTTCCTTCTGTCTTTTTTTACAAATATTTTCATAGCAACTTCTCTGACAAACTGTTTTCTACATGAATTGAAGCGTTCTGCTAGAATGGCATCTAGGTCCCACATTTTACCGTTGAAATAGTTAAAAGTAATCGTCACATTTCTTTTCTTGCATTTCCCGCCTGTGGAATTTCCTTCCGTTTACTTGCTTCCCTGATATCTAACTTTAACCCTAAAACTAACCCTACAATTTTAAAAAAAATTAGATGCAACCTCAATTGCCATCTTGTACCTTCTATCTCGTTCATCTTCTATCCTATCCTAAAAACTCTCTGTATCCATTCTTTTCTTCTACAGCAACCCCCCCCCCCACCTGCGTACTAATGGCGGTTCCGCCTTGCTTAGGGAAAACGATTAAAAAGAATGGTTGATTGGTTACTGCGTAGTTATGGCCGGATCGATTTGCAATTCATTCACTCATTACATTTTTCATTAATTCAGATGTGTTGATCTTAACAAGAAAGTTGAATTGGTACCACAGTCATCTATTCAAAGATACCATTGTGATAATATGGTAATCAATCTTCAAGTGAGACTGACAAAAGTTTTTCTATTAAAAATAATCCTAATATAGGCGTCGGTTGTATTGTGAAATTAAAAGAACGGAAGAGTAATTGCATTGAATTATGGTTTATGCATATATTTAAGATAAGCTTGTAATAAATTACAATTCATTGAACCCTTCTTCTTCTGTATCATCATATTGTGTCTCTTCATAACATAGCTAACATCGTTCTCAACAATATCTAATTCTTTATAGCTCTTAGTAAGCTTTAACTTTTAACTAATCATCCCAGTTCATATTCCGATATTTATTTACACAAGCTCTACTCCTCTTGATCTCACTGTGTCCCCATTATATAGCCTGGAACTTTTTCATTACATAGCCTGGATTTCAACTGCCACTTTCATCATTATAAAACCTGGAATTTCAACTGCCTCTTTATGATTCTAAGTATAGGCATTCTCTCCATACCTATTTCCTTAAAACATCCTATTTTCTTACGTCCCATCCATTGTATTCTTAACATCCTTCTGTAGAACTGCATCTCTCTTACTTCCCCTAGTCTTCTCTTCTATTGTGAAGAAATTGGCAAGCATACATTGCCATATAAAAGGACCAATATTACATAAGAGCTCGGTAATCTTTATTTGCTTTTTAAGAAGATGCCACACTACTTAACTTTAACTTTGCTTAGCTTTTAGAAGGCTTGGGATTGTCTAGCTATGAACTCATATGTTTCTGTTCAGTTTAATCTATTTGAATCACATAACACAAGACACATTCACCCGTCATCCTCACTCGTTCTCAGTGATTAAATATAAACAAGAATTCAGTTGATCATTTCTTGTATGTAACCTGAAGGTGAAGTCACCAAACAGTTTCTTCTGACCCTGTTAAATCGGTTATGTTAATGGGGTTATGTTAATGACCTTTTAATGGGGTTTTCTTTAAGACTATTACATGATGTGTGCATTATCAGCATCTTCTTCAAGTCATTCTATTTGAATTTGATATCCATTTTTGTTGTTTCTGTTATTTAGTACAGTTAATTAAGTCTGATTCTTTATCCACAGTCCAGGAGCTTCAATGAAGGATGTTCCTCACAAAGACATACAATCCTCATTTGCTAGAAGTAATTTTTAATCAGGGATATGAGACAGCGGTTGTATATAACTGTCATTTTAGATATTCCTGATCGCGTTCCTTTCGCCACGTATGACATTCATATGACAATTTCTAACTAGCGAATTTATTTATGTATATGACTCGACTGCTTAAGTTGATGTTTTGTAGTTGCAGCAACTTTTAATGTTGGGTGAAACTACCATTATTGCACCTTATTCAAGATTCAATGTTCTTATCACCTATTCTAGTTCTTTATTGTTGATGCATCGGCTTAGCTATATGTTTAATATTTATTCATTCACCTTCCTGACTTTTATGATGATTCTGCGTTCATTCAGATTTAATGCATTTTTTCTTTTCTGGAAAAGGTTATCTTGAGTCCTGCTTCTGGAAACAATTCCTTGCGGATGTTGCTTTTTTGTTCAATATCATTCTTTTCCTAACTATGAATACCTATGTCATCAGCATAGTTACCCTCATCATCAATACTCAGGAACACTGTTTTTTTTTAGTAGAATGCTTTAATGATCAGTGCTAATATCTTAATGCATATGAACGGAGCGTATTCTAGGAAAATTTGAAATATACTTCGCTCCCATATGAATGATTCTGTTTGACATTCCTGGAAGGGTAGACAATATGGCAAACCCCCGAGAAAGCTAGGAGGATAGGGGACTAAAAAATGATTAAAAATAAACAAACCTACAGAACTGTGCTGAAATATTCAATGAAAGTTTATGTGAATTATCTTTCCTAAAATGAAAAAGAACAACAAAAAACTACCAGATGTTATAGGCAGAAAGGGTACGTTAAAGACAATAAAGATCGGGAAACTACTGTCTCAATTAGTGTACGATAATAATAATAATAATAATAATAATAATAATAATAATAATAATCAAGGAATTTGAAAAACTGTCAAAATATAAAGACCTGGAAATTGAAATAGAAAAAATGTGGAAATTGAAAACAAGACTTGTGCCAGTGATAGTAGGTGCACTTGGAATGATAAAAAATGGAACAAAACAACACATTGAAAGAATCCCTGGAAACCCCAGCTTAAGAGATATACAAAAAATTGTCTTATTAAGTTCAGCCCACACACTAAGGAAAACTTTATCTATGTAATGCTAGGGATGATAGGGAAGATAGAAAAACATGAAATGGAGTCATAACAACACACCACGACCTGCCTTAGGTCTCCCCGCAGACTAGGTTGGTAGTGAGACCAAAGCAAAAATCGAAATATGATGAAAAATGACATAATAATAATAAATCTTGTCTTGGGGATGCAAATAAAAACAAGGCCAGAAATGGTGGGATAAATATAACAAAACCAAAAGATCACCATTAATTTCAATGACTTGTTGCCATTTATTATTTATTATTTCTTTGATGTTATTAAAGTAAAATTCTGCCAATCCTGAATTGAAAAGATTTTCGAGGCAACTTTCATTTTCCCCATCAAAGCGACTTACAAAGATTGAAAAACAGTTGAGCCTTTTCTAGACGGGAAAATATTGACAGCAATACCAACCCCCTCCTTCTCTCATCACTGTTTCATTTATAGTCTCGTAAAATCCACTGCAGGTCACAGCATATAACATAACTGAGCGTCCTTGCCTTTACGAGATGAAGTTGCTAGCCCCATACCTAAACAGGTTTGTACCTTGTTTTTGCTTGAGTGAGGAAATTTATATGATTTCTTTCGGAATAAATACTCAATGGAAAAGGGGTTATAAAAAACTGAGACATTAAACTGAAACATGAATCTGTTTAAATGATCGCTCATTTATTAGATATTGGATGAATGATGTATAGAAACTTACTCATCAATAAAGTGTTTGAACTTTTACAACCGAACGGCATATTTTCATATCTCCCTCCTTCCCTCCCCCTCTCTGTCTCTATCCCTGTGAGTCGGTCATTATTTAGATGAAAAAGGCTCATTTTTGTAGACGATTTAACTCCAGATCATACAGTAAAAATGTCTGCATAAAGGTTGATCGTAATCGAGCGTAATGTCTGAGCCATTCGATATGAACTCTACAAAATAAATATTTTGTTATATTTTATCGTGAAAATTTTTATTTAGCCAGAACCTTTTTGATTTTCTGTTTTCAAATGAAGATAAGTTGAATATCCTACTAGAGAAATCAAAACATCTTTTAAATTTAATGTCTTATGAATGTAAAGTAAAATCAGAAAATTAAAATAACAAGCTGTGACGTTCTGTCTAAATTTCTGGAATGAGAAGATATAATATTTTATATTTATTATATTTGAGCTAATACCTGTGTCTTTGTTGCCGTTATCATACAACTTTAGCTATTGCGTTCTTCGGTTTCTTCACATATTTGTTGATACGGGTTCTAAAGGTTAGCTGGCTCAAGAGACACTCAAGGAACGCCCAACGGTGTGGCGTATTTTGCAGTGTTTAATAAAATTTCGCGAATGATTTAGATTGTTAGCCCATTAATGTCAGCTCTTAAAAATGTTATGCTGTGCATTAATTAGTTATAGAAACTGACAATAGGTCAGTCAGTTAAGTGCCTTACGTGATACATGCTTTGGGTGAGCATGTCTCGAAAAAGACATGACTGACTGGGTAGAAGATTATCCCGCCGTAGTTTTCCATTGTTTTCTGTGGCAGACTGGTTGCCAGCCAAGGTTACAGAACCCAATCTGTCCTATTCTTTTACCCATAACTGGAGGGAAGAGACGAGTTAATACCTTTCCGAAGGGTATTGGTGCGTAAGTGAATGCAAGAAATTCAACTGGAATTTGAACTTGGCTTCTCGATTACTGTAAAAAGATTAATTAGAAAAGAGTGAGGAGTACAAGCTAGTTAGAAAGGAACAATAGAAAGCTGAGAAAGCAGGTGCAATGACAGATACATAGGCGGAGAGAAAGTGAAGGTTATACAGGGGAGGGGAGAGAGCTAGAGTCCAGTGGTTAGTAGATGAGTATTGACTTTGCTCTAGTGAGAATTGAACTTACATCTGAGTAGTCATATTCAATTAGACCAAATGTAGGAAGGCTTAGTTGATATTTTTTCCTACGGTAAGAAGGAGGTCACATATAGAGAGACAATAGCGATGATGGCGAATTCAGAATTTGGTATTAATGATCAAACACACTAGTTCAATAAATATTACCATATGTGGTCGCATTCGTCGCTGGTTATAGAAACAAAGCTGGAAGTATGAGTCACACAGTGAGGAACGAACTGCTTATTAACAATCTACAATCCCTTTTACTGAATTTTACATCATGATTAAATAGCCGTTAAACGTTGGTGTAAATCCGGACATGTTCTAGACAATGGAAAGTGAGATTAAAAAATATTTTCCTTGATCTCCTCAATAAATTACAAAAAATTTTTTTAGAAACTAATTATCCCTGAAGTCAAATGTTTTATTCCTGGAATACTTAAAATAGTCAAATAAATCCTCATTGTTCCGTAATTAAAATTGATAGAAAATCAATCAAGGCATGACTTTTATTGAAACATTTATTCCGTTTTTTTTTCTGTATTTTATGGAACACGTTTACTTACACAGTCAAAAAATTATGGTTTATTTAATTAATTTTACATTTACATTGGTTATGTTTTCGATGCAAATGTTAGCGGATTTTATCTGTAAAATTAAATATAAGAAATAATCCTGCTGCTTAAATTTTAAAAGAAAAACATCTAAAAAGATAACATAATCTGTAATATAATGATGGAAAGTAATTTTGCAATTATATTGCTTACATTTTCAGGGTTGCTTATAGAATATTTTCATCTGTAATCTTAGCTCAATTGTCACATGTAAAAATGAATTCTGTTTTTAAGTCTTTAAAGAAAACTATCCAGAAAAGATAACACAATCTGTAACAAAAATGTTTGGAAATTTTAAGTAATTTTGACTTTCATTGTTAACATTTTCTCCGTCGATTATTGAGTATTTTTACTGTAACGTTAATTAAATTGTAACTCTTAAGAATTAGTTGTGCTTTATTTTATAAGTTTTTAAAGAAAAAATATCCGGAAAATCCAAAAACGATCTGTAAATTAAAAAATTACAGGAAAACTTAAATAATTTTGCATTTTCCATTGGTTACATTTTCTGCGTAGGTTATCAAGGATTATCTGTGACCTTAACTCTAATGTCAAATGTAAAGAAGAATTCTGATTTTTAATTCTTTAAAGAAAAATAGCTAGAAATGCAGGAACGATATGCAACATAAAATTGACGGGAAAATTTATAGAATTTCGCATTTTAATAGATTACATTTTCTGTGTGGGTTTTTGATTATTTTTTTTAATGCAGAGTTAACTCTATTATCAAAGAAATTGTCTTTTTTAAGTTTATAAAGAGATACTATCTAGAAAAGCTAACACGAACAATAATATAAAAATATGACTAACAATTTAAATACCTTTGCAAATTCAATGGATACATTTTCTGATGTTTATTTGTAATTTTTATCTGTTACATTAACTCAATTGCCACATGTTAAAATGAATTCTGCTCTTTATGTCTTTAAAGGAAAAATATCACGAAAATCTAACACGATCTGTAACAAAGCAAATATCAAGAACATCTAAGTAACTTTGCAATTTTATTAGCTGCAATTTCTGTGTGGGTTATCGAAGATTGCTATTTGCAGCCATAACTCTAATGTCAAATGTAAGAATTAATTTTGCTATTTGGGACTTTAAAGGAAAAATATCAAGAAAACATCAAGCGATTTGTTGCAATGGAAGATGACTGGAAAATTTAATTTTGCAATTACATTTTCTGCGTGGGTTATCGAGGATTTTGTTTGTAACATTAACTCAATTGTCACATGCAACCATTAATTCTGCCTTTTCAGTCGTCAAAGGAAAAATATCTAACAAGAAATGTAACAGAAAAATGACGTTAACATTTATGAAATGCTGCTTTATATTGTTTCTGTTTTTTCTTCTTAGGTTATCTAGGATTTCTATCTGTAGACTTCATTCATTTTTGCGTGTAAGAATTAATTCTGATTTTTAAGTTATTAAATAAAAACTATCTATAAACTCTAAAACGATATGTCAGATAATTATGACGATAAAATTTAGGTAATTTTTCAATATCATTGTTTACCTTTTTTGCCTGGGTTATTGTGGATTTTATCTGTAACATCAATTTATCACATGTGGGAATGATTTTTGCTTCTTAAGTCTTTAAAAAAATATGTAGAAGGTATAACGATTTGCAACATAGGTAATTTTGCAATTTTATTGATTACATTTTCTACGTGGATTATCGATTTACCTGTAGTGTTACAGAATTTACTAATGTGAGAATGATTTATGCATTTTAAGGCTTTAAAGAATAAGTATCCAGAAAAAGCTAACACGATCTGTGAACTTAAAAAATGATTGGAAAATTTAAGTAATTTTAGCTACATTTACGGCATAAGTTATCGGGGACTTTTATTTGTACCATTAACTCAATTGTTACATGTAAGAATGAATTCTGCTTTTTATATCATTAAAATAAAAATATATAAAAAAAACTCATACGACATTTACTGTCAAAAATAAGTTTTTTTTTTAAATACTGCTAGCGAGGAAAATTTACAGAACTAGAAGTCCTACCAGATTTTTTCATTGGCGGCTACAACCATAAGATTTGAGGATGGCACAGTGTTGAGAGCGGACACGGAAAGAAAACTAGAGGAGCCGCTATATAATGTCTAAAATGTCAATTACAGGTCGGGGATACTCAAATCATGCAGGTACAGAAATGTTAATACCTGGGAAGTGTTCTAACAAGGGACGGAATGTGCAATACTGAGATCCGAAGTCTTATTGGCAATGACCAAAAGCGAATTCCAAAAGCTAAACAGAGTGTTGAGACACTGGAAGATTTCATTGGAAACAAAGAAAAGAGTACTTGACTGTTATGTGATATCTGTCCTTCTATATAGCAGCGAATGCAGGACAATCTTCTCAAAAATGAAGGAGAGACTCAAAAAGTGACTCAGGTTCAGTGACTCAGGTTCTTGTAAAGAAGACGGCAGACCTTACTGCAGTGATAGGTGGAACTTACCATTTTACCGGTATCTTTAGCTATGAATAATTAATATATTTGTATAAGTAATTTTGCGATTGCATTCTTTATATTTTCCGGATGAGTATCATCCGATTTTTATCTGTGAAATTAACTCTTATTTTAGCATTTGAGAAAAATTGATACTTTTTATGTCTTTAACTGGAAAGTATTCATGAAAGCTTACACAATCTGTAACTTGAAAAATTTAAGTCATTTGGAAATTCCATTGTTTAGATATTCTTCATGAAACTTCAAGGATTTCTATCAATACAGTTAAATTTATTGTCGCACACAAGTAATAATTCTGCTTTTTAAATGATTAAAATAATTATTTTCTACCTTACACATCCTGAAAAAAGTCACAACAAAATCAAGTAAAATGTATTTATATAAAATCAGACTTAGAAAATAAATAAAAACAAAATTTCTCTCTCAAAATCTAGGAAGTTCAAATAATAGAGAATGCATTACTATAAAAATGAATAGTGCAACGGTAAGATAGGATACTAGAACAGATATTACAATTATTGATGAACAAATCTGGAACAGAATTAGAAATCCTAACAAGAAAAAAACGACAAAGTTGCAAGAAGAATAGTGGGCAAGAAGAAATAATTTTTCTTTGGAAAATTACGTGTAGCATTACTCATGTGGGTAAAACTAAAAAAAAGTAGATGTATATGTATTATAGAAATTCCAACTCGAATTTACTTGGCGTCGATTGGCTAGAAATATTTCAACTTTAAAATTAGCCGATTAATTTATTTTGTGGAAAAGTTAATTAGTTTTCAAAGAAAAAAATTAAAACTAAAAAAACAGTGAGTAAACTAAAAAATAGATTCGCGAATATTTTCTTAGGGGGAGTTGAGAAAATGTACACTTTCAAAGACATTTTCAGAATGAAAAGGAAACGTGATACTAGTTATTAAGCCGAAACATTTGCTGCGTTGGAGTCTATTAACATAAAACTTGGAGGGTCAAAAGCGCGGAAAAATAGATTAATCAGAATGGTCCACGCCAGCGGTTTAGACAGAAAATAATAAGATTCGTTTATGCTCAGATTTCCTTTTATTTACATCCTTGTGCAATTTATCTAAAACAAAACGAAAAATGTCTTCCTAGGATCTTTTACAATTTCCCTGATCACTTATACGTCGTTTCTTAGAGTTGTTTTTTTCTTCAAAAATCGTGTTCCTTAACGTTTTGAACTGATGGATCCAGTTTGTTTCTTCGCTATGATGACACCAATGATAGCTGAAAGTAAAAAATATCCGCAATCTGTCTGTAAGACTTGGCAGTGTGTTCCTGCAGCGTTACAATTTTCGTACTCCAACGTCCATCGCAGTCAATGGACGCAAGGTAACTAACTAATCGACAGTCAAGACAATAGTGTCTGGTCGTGATAAAAATCTGATGCAATCATGGATGACGCAATATATTTAAAAGCCAAACAAATTTCATCATACACCCCCAAAATAAATACTTATTGTTGTAAACCACTGCAAATGACCTAATTTTAGGAATAAAAAGAAAATGATTACACCTTGTCACTCCTGTGAGTATAATCCTGAACGTAAAGTGAAAGAAAGGAAACTAAAGTAGTTGTTTCAATTAATTAAGGGTGTAGGTTGAATGTTTGCCTACTTCCACATGTATATCCCCAACCGAATGGGGAGTATATATTTACAAAATTACATTGTGGTAAATTTGTCTATTCTTTTCAAAAATTGATCTGTCCGAGGCACATCTTCATATTGAAGTTAATAAATAATGGCAGAAGTATTTGACTATTAAAACATATAAAAGACTGTACAAGTTTAAAAGATTAACGTTTTGTTTAAAAGTATCCTCAGGTATTTTCCATCAAATAATGGATTCTATGTTGGCTGGACAAGACGGTACAGTCAATTATATTGCCGACATACTTACTAAAAGTCCTATGAAAATACAGCACGCAAAACTGGTTGAAGATTATTTCAGAAACTGAATGATTACAGGTTCAAAATCCATGAAAGAAAATTTCAAATCTTTATGGATAAGATTAAATATGTAGGTCAGATAATCGATGATAAAGAAAGAAGGCCACAGTAAATGTGGCTACAGGCTACAGTAAATGTCATTAGCGAAATGTTTCCTCGAACAATTTTAGTTACCCTGCAATTATTTCTCGGGTTAGTAAGTTATAACTTTCATGTGCCAGATATGTACAAATTGCGAGTACCTCTGAATAATTTACTTAAGAATGGTACGAAATGAAATAGCTCGGCGGATTGACATAAGACTTTTTGTTATGGATTCCGGGTGAGGAACCACACATAATAATGAACAAGAAAAACAGATATTGAGATAGAAAAATACGTTATATTAAACGTAAAGATACAAACTGGAGCGCAGGTAAGCAATCCAGGAATACGATTGGTAAGGAATATATATATATATATATATATAAGTCTTTGAAGTGAAGCTGTGCTGGGAATAGTATATCCGTGCAATATTATTCTGGCTGAGTGGAGCACAGAGATACTGACGCGCTATTCTCTATGCACTTCGGTATCTTACGGTAACGTACGGATCAGTCACTGTTCTCTCTATGGCAGGAGTATATGTATACTCAAGTCGGGTCCATTATCATAGAAAAAGGAGAGATCCCACAACACTTTTGAAGGTATTAAAAAACTACTTCACAGTTATCAATGACATATTACGACCCGCAACAAATGATAGTAGCGTCAGTCGCGAGTAAATACAAGTTAGGAGCGGCCAATCAGACAGGTGCCACACGTGATACAAGCATGGGCGATCATGTATCGAAAAAGACATAACTGACTGGGAAGATTATCCTGCAGTAGTTTACCTTTACTTTCTGCGGTAAACTGGCTGACAGCCAAGACTATAAAACCCAATCTATCCCGTTATTTAACTCCTAACTGGAAGGAAGAGACGGATTAATATCTTTCCCAAGGGTATTTGCGCGTAAGTGAATGAAAGGAATTCAACAAGAATTTGAACTTGGCTCCCCAATTTCTCGTTCTTAGTCGTTAACCACTGCACCTCAACGCACATAGGAGCGGTAATAACCTATAAATTAGAAAATGGTACGGTGAAAGCAGTCGCCAACACTTCAAGAAATTTGATAAATACAGAAATTGTTACAGAAAAATTGAGAAGGAAATTCCACCTATATTTTTTAAGCTGAAGAAATTTCAAGGGATGATATTGGGAAGTAAATTTATATTGCAAACTGATCCATTTTTAAATATATTCTATTCTAAGAGATTGATTAACACGCATACTGTAAACAAACTATAGCGTTGAGCTACGATTTTATTAAACTATGATTTAAAGATAGAATTTCTATCGTTAAAATAATTGTGATATACACATGGCTTGTCCGAGTTGATATCAAAATGTAAAAGCAAAGATTTTGAAGATACTGCGATTGCTTTGCTGGATACGGAAAGCGAAATTAAAATCCTGGTGTGTAACTATTAAAGAATTAAACAATTCTATTAAAGTTTTTTGCCGATCACGACAGACGATATTGAAATTCATTCTAAAAAGGAAATGTTTATTCAGATAACTATGAATTTTATTTTTAGTCTATTTCGAAATGGACTAAAAATAAAATTCACTTTGATAACAATACAGCATTTTCTGTTTGTGATGGAGTACTTCTGTCCGTGGAAATAGCTTTAATTCTGTTATTACTATAAAAAAGGATTTTGAAAAAAATCCACGTAGGATATCTAGGAATATGAACATGAAATCCTTGATGAAAAGCTACGATTATTAGACATAGTTGAACAATTATAAACAAAACAGAGTTGAAAAATATAATGGTTGTAATTCAACAGTAAACTATCCACCTCTAAATTATCAGGCATGGCCGGCACTAATAAATCGTGGACAAAACTACAAATGGAATTTAATGGAGTACTAAATGGTTACCCGAACTTTTTGCAAGATTTGAAGTGCGATATCCAATAGAGAAATTCTTTTGCAAAACTATGCTGTTGAACACCTGACAACACTAATTTATGATCAAAGATTGAATGATAAGCTGAGTGCTTTGTTAATGCCTTTAAAAGGCTTTAAGAAAAGCTAAATGATTGGAAGCCGATGAAAAAACACTAGAAGAATTTTTGAATGTATATCGAATGACGTCAAATATAGACGTCACCACAAAAATGACACCTGCAGAGATCATGTTTGCTCAGAAAATGAGATTCATTTTTAATAAATTACTGTTTGCGAATAAAAAAGAACATTAGAAATTTTAAAACTACCAGATCTTTTAAGATTGGCAATATTGTTATTTTAAAAGCTTAAAGGCCGGAAATGAAAATTGGAAAGGAAGGAAAATTTATTCAGTTACTTGGTAGTATATTAAAGCTGAACTATTTCGGTATACATGACATATAAATCAATTGAGTTCTAGATATGCACAAAATAAACAACCAGTATAATTTAATTCAAGTAAATGATTTTTTCAAGTAAATATTCTTTTAAGTACCTATTCTTAAAATGAATATTGCAATACAACGAAGGCATTATTTAACGCGTTTGATCTTAGCCTCTGTCACCGTCTCGTACTATCTGATCTCTTTATCGATTTTAACTGTCTCGATACAACAACCGAAACGCCGTCATCATAACTAGATTATTTAGAAGAGGTGGTATCACCAGGTTGGGAAATACCGTGTAGGTCTGGATTCGTTTTTAACTGGCGATTGAAATATTCCAACACAAGAATGTAAATCAAAAGCAAATCTGTCAATCTTGACAGTACGAAAGGATTCAATCGAACCCCACTAATGTGCACCAGCAAACCGTCGCGGATCACATACAGAGGACGGATCCAGATGGTAAATTACGGTCCGAAACCAGCGGAGGAAAGAACAGCATCCAGAAGCCGATAGTTAGCCCTACTCAATGCCTTCGGCTCATCTAAATAGATTAGTGCGGATTCACTGTCAACTTGCTCGTTGATCAAACGTAACAAATGAAGGTTGTCCTAAATAGTCCTGCACTTAGAACTGAGGCTCAACTGAATGACATCCACATTAAACCCTCGCTGGTCTCTAACATAATCTCAAAACTTGACCCTCACAGCGAGCGAAGAGGACGGAATCCCAAACATAGTCTTAAAGAAATGTGCCCCTGAACTCTCCTCTCTCCTTTCTAAGCTCTACAACTTCTACCTATCTGCTTCCTGCTTTCCTGCGTGTTGTAAATCTTCCTCTGTAGTTCCTATATTTAAAAACACTGAAGAAACCTCGGATCCTGCAAATTACCGCCCTATCAGCCTTCTTCCGATCTTTAGCAAAGTGTTCGAAGCCATTATCAACGCCGAGTTGGTTCAGCATCTCACAGCACACAGGCTACTCTCGGACAAGCAGTATGGTTTCCGCTTCACCAGGTCTACTGCTGATATGCTAACGACCATCACTGAGTATATATACTAGGCTCTCGACAAAATGGCGAAGCCCGAAACGTTGCCTTGGATATCTCTAAAGCATCCGACAGAGTCTAGCATGCTAGCCTTCTATGCAAACTGCGGAGCTATGGTATAACTGGATATTTATTTGACCTAATCCAGTCTTTCCTCTCTAACCGCACATTGAAGGTGGTATTAAACGGACATGCCTCCTTCAAGTCTCTATCCTAGCTCCTACGTTCTTTCTGATCTACATTAATGATCTCCCTGATACCATAAGATCCCAAGTAGGTATGTACACCGATGACACCAACGTTTACTCTCGCCTTGATCAAAAATCTAGTGTAGGCGACAAAGCTAACCTTGTAGCTGAGGTTGAAAAGGACCTCCAATCCGTAGTGGACTAGGATAAGAAATGGCTCGTAAATTTTAATGCTTCTAAAACGAAGCTGCTATCAATTAACCATCATAGACAATCGCGCCTACCTCCCATTAGCATAGACCAGGCTTGCTTCACAGACAGTAAAACACTACGCCTCGTTGGTCTCACACTTTCAGCGGACCTAAAGTGGAATGACTATATCGAATCCATTGCTAAATCCGCTGCTATGAAAGTCGGTTCTCTGTGCAGGACTATTTAGGACAGCCTTCATTTGTTACGTAACGGAGAGTCTGTAATGTGATCGATACCGACTTGGCAGACCGGCTGCAGTCTCTTTCTCACCGGCGCGACGTGGCTTCCCTGTGTCTCTTCTATAAATATTTTCACGGCTTCTGCTTCGATGAACTTAGATCACTGGTGCCCCCTATGTAAGAATTTTCACGAGATACTAGATTAGTTTCTTTTCTCGCACTTCCCGACTGTGGAATTCCCTTCTACATGATTGCTTCCCCGACGGCTACAATCTCCAGGAATGTAAATGTAAGGTCAATAGACACCTCCTAACACACTAACTTGCATCCATTCTTTCAAACTCTCTTCCCATCTACCCAAACCTCAGCCTCGGTATCCTTACCCATCTATCACCCTCCTTCTGACATTTCCTATATCTGACCACTCTTTCTCTTTACTTCCCCTATATAACCCCATGCACAATAGTAACAGTGGAATCCCTTGCGTGGGGTGAAATGATTAAAAAAAACTTCACAGACTAGAAAGAACAACTGTAAAACGGCTGAGAAGATCTTGACTAAAGACTTTTATTCTGTGTTTAGCATAAATAAATGCTGAAAGTTATGTATGCCACGCCCATTGTTTTTGTCCTTGCGTAGGCACTTGATCACACTTCTTATGAAGTGTTGAGATATAGACTCCTGATTTCTCGAGCTCTAAATATGTTTTAGCAAAAGAACAAGAACGGGCGACTGCTTCAAGCAGAATTAAGTAAGGAAGACCATCTAATCCCGGAGTTTTGTCGCTGTCAACTAGCTTCAGCGCATCCCGGATTTCCGACTCTGTGATAGAACCCTTGCACTCAAGCGCTTCAGCCACCTCAACGCATAGAAAATGGGCCAAATAGGCGTTGAACTGAGCAATGCTATGACTAGGCTTCCTGGTCAACAAATCCTAAAAGCTGTGATGAAGAGACTCACATATGCCCTCAGGACCCAGGCACTCACGCTAGCCAACCAGAGAGAAATTACCAGACCGAAGTTGTTCTTCTTCATTGAACATGGCCTGGGTAAAGACGCCGACGGTTTGTCCCACTAATCATAAACCCATTTTATTTCGTATGAGGACATCAGTAGACAGGTTATCAATTGTGCTGTATGTGAAATTTCAGTTCAGCTTGTGACCCGCAAACAAGTTCTTGTAATATGTACAGCCCAGTTAATTGTGACTGTATCAAGTAAGTATTAATTAAACCGGTGATCAACATTGGATACCCTATCATAAAAAAAACTATAGCTACAGATCGTGAGAAGAAAACTTTCATCCAACTGGTATGATATCTATTTAGGGTTCATTATAATGAGCCGCGTAACAATGTGGTCAAAACGGCTGTATTTGGATATCTAATCTGATATCTGTCTAATTTGCTTAAGTGAGCACTTTGACGCACTTTTATCTCGCTAGAAACTGTTAAGAGTAGTTAGTGAATTCGAATCTCACTGGGCTGGGTACCCCATACTTTCCGCCTTGTGCTACCTCTAAGCGGCGCTTAGAAAATCATCACATTACATAGGTCTCTCTCTCTCTCTCTCTCTCTCTCTCTCTCTCTCTCTCGTTATATAGGCAGTGGTGAAGCTTCCAAACTACAATTGTAGAATATATATATATGCTGAACACCAAAGTAGACGGACGTGTTTTCTATCTTTTCTTAAATGGAAAAGTGATGATTAATCATTGCTTTATCTTGCATAATTATTTTGTAATATACTTTATATTGTTGGGTATTTTAAGTTTCATATATTATCCATTTAATATTCTTAATATTGTTTACTTACCATATTAATTGGCATAAACTGCATAAGTTCAGTGTCATTCATAATACACGCTTGGGCGATCATGACTGACTGGACAGAAGATTTTCCCGCTGTTAGTTGCCATTGCCTTCATCGGGAAACTGGTTGACAACCAAGGCTATAGAACCCAATCTGTTCTATTATGTAAACCACAGCTAGAGAGAAGAGACGGATTAATACCTTTGTCAAGGGTATTTGCGCGTAAGTGAACACAACGAATTCAACTGGTATTCGAACTCTGCGTTTTCTTTTGAGCCGTTATCCACCACTACAAGGCACACGTGAACCATTCAAACTGCATAGATATAAGTTCAGTATTTATGTATTTGCTTATAGATGCAATTTATTATAACATTTAAACACATTATATCAACACAGCTGAATTTAAATTTAACACAAGCGGATGATAAATTAGTTATTCACTTTCTCATAAAGATAAAATTTCCGTTTCGGAAGGACTGCTCTCTTAGCTATAATGCGTAATTTATAACATTTACTTTTTATTGTAACTGTTTTTTTATCGTATTTTAACTAGATTTATTAAATATTTACTGCACTCAACAATATTATAACAGTAACTACAATAATAATAATAATAATAATAATAATAATAATAATAATAATAATGTGACAATGAGTTATTTTTTATTCAATTATTTTATTACATTATTTATTAGTGAATAAATATTTATTTAGTTTATTTCGTTTTGCTATTTTACATGAAAAATATCCTTTATATAAACACAATGATGATTTAGTATTTACATTGCATTACTGGGCGGAAGTCCGGCAGAAGCGTCCAATGGATTCCAATATATATATATGTGTGTGTGTGTGTTTGTGTTTGTGTGTGTGTGTGTGTGTGTGTGTGTGTGTGTGTGTGTGTGTGTGTGTGTGTGTGTGTGCTATGTATTCGAACAGCATTCTCTCATTTATGCAGGTTTCATTAAAAAGGACACACAAGGTGTGATGGTTTTTTTCCTGTAATTTTGCATGTGATCTTTAATTTCTTTCTTTTGAGAAGCTAAATCATATAAAAATTGTCCAAATACTTTGTTTATCCGAGTACCGTCGCCTATATATTTAGCCATTTACTAGAATGGATTTTATTTCACCTGTAACAGAATGCCGGATTTGAAGCCATATATAAATTTATACACTTACTTATAAACACAATGTAAACACACGTCAGTTGCCCAGAGTGTTCATATTCATTGCTGAATGATAGATACTGTTTCTTACTCCAACATTTCTCTATGGGGTTGCGAGAGCGTATATATATAATATATATATATATATATATATATATCACTCAATATGACGTCACTGGGAGAAAATTTATTTCAGAGCTATAGTTTATTTTGAATATTCTGAATGTAATTAAATCATTTGATATTTCCCTATCTGAGGAAATGGCCGCCTCTGCCAATCGAAATTAGGATATCGCTTTAAATATCTGTTGAGGTTCTTTTCTTTTTCTTTTCTGTATATCATATTGATTTGGATAATATCAATTGAGTTCTCTATTTTATCTATTTAATATTCTATATTAATTAGATATATTTTTTATTATCTTTTCCACTTTACGGATTTTCCATAATTAAATAATTATATATATATATATATATATATATATATATATATATATATATATAACTGTTTATCTTGAATTCAGTCTGGCTTGCTATTACATTAGACACATTTAGTGATGGTAATAACATATTTACAATAGAGATAAAAAAAATGATGATAACATTTAAAGAAACCTAGGTCCACGTAAACAAACTCTGGAAATTGTGGATTGGGGTATTGTTTCTCTCAATAGTCTGTTGTTTGGCATAAGGCATAAGTTCTCCGCATAATGTCAAGAACTTTTTGCAATAATATAAGAATCAAAGATTATTGTATATTGTGAAGATGACGACATTTTTGACGTGTAAAAAGCATTATGTTTAAAATATTCAATGACAGAAAGGCGAAAGACAAAAAAACATGAAAAAGAAATGATAAAAACAGAATGGAAAAGGGAAATAAACAAAAATTAGACAGACAAATAAAGAGTGAAAGGCATAGAGAAGAAAGGCACCAGAAAAAAAGTGGAATGAAAAAGCAACACAAAATGCACCACAGAAAGAAGGAATTAACAGTAAATTAAAGAAATAAGAAAAGTAAATGAAAAATTGACAGAGAAAGAAAGTATGAGTCATTCACGAGGGAAAATAAAGTCGAATTAGAAAGATATAGAGAAATAATGAAAGCCAAAACGAGGAAAAAGAAAACAGGATGAAAAAATAACAGAAAAAGAAAGACAGTAAGAACGACAATGAAAACGGTAGATATATGTTAAATTCGCTTGAGAACAAATATGGTTGATATAATACAATAAACAGTTGTCCAGTTTTAGAGAGTGTTACTCTTCCGCACGATCTTGCAGCTAATATTTTCCTGAACTCAAATCAATAGCAAGACAGGTTCTGTGGTCATGATATTTGTCAACACTTTCTTCAGTATCTAATACTTCAATATTGAAACTGAGCAGTATATTTCTACAGCTGATTTCCTTATGCGTTCTACTGTGCACTGGTGGTGTGTACGACAGAAAATTACCGATTACAAGAATAAGTAGATTTTACTAAAATAAAATATACAGGTTATTAAGCAAAATACTGAATAGAATTACACCTGTATGTCCTTGTCTTACATGACCAACCAGTTCGACTTCAAAAGCCTTATAAGCTGGCTCCGAAAGTCACATTATAATTCTATCTCTATCTTTCTATATCTTCCTGTCATATTGGGTTTGATGATTACTGTAAATTGCGGTATACAAGTCAAGATTTCAACACTAAAATGATTTCCAAAACTAGAGTTCGTTTTATACGGTGGGTATAAAATGCAAACGTTGTAAAAAAAATAGGACAGCTCTCCTAACAATTATTGTACCATACCTCCAGCAGGCTGCCACAGATATATCCCTATAAAACTTGTTTGATGAACATATTTGATTTACAAACACAGAAATTAATATAAAATGATAAAGTAGTAACATACATTCAGTATTCTATAAAAGCTACAGCATTCTTCTTGTCCATCAACTAATACACTGGCGCTTTTATAATCATCTCTACTATAATAAAAATCGTTTCTATCTATCTATCTATCTATCTATCTATCTATCTATCTATCTATCTATCTATCTCTTGCCGCGTGTTTGCTCTTTAACATTGCTTTATTATTTATTTTTGAAATAATTATGTCGTCGAGTAGTGAAATATGTATATATATATATATATATATATATATATATATATATATATATATATATATATGTGTATGTATCAGCAACGATTGAAAACAAAAGTTCAAATATGGTACAAAAATCTGATCGTTGCTGATTAAACGAGAATTTGCTCGCTGAAATAGCTATTCAATGGAATGTAAATTTCGGAATTTATTGATATAATATACAGATTTTGCTCTGTAAATTGATAATACAATTTACATCGAGGCCATTACCTGGATCATTTTTAATATTGATAAAATTGATATTAACAGGATCTGGTTTGTGTGAGTTTATCTATATATATTTCCTTTTTTTGATTTAATGTATATATATATATATATATATATATATATATATATATATATGGGTGTGTGCGTGTGTGTGTTAATTCCTATCAGGCACAGGGGTTTGGAATATATTTTTTTTCTTATGTCTTAATGTAAGATACATAATATTAGGTATAGCAATATATATGTTACTGTCATTTTAAACGGCATATCAATATACATATTTTGCCGTCACAGGCTTACTCGTAAATAGTTAATTTTTAAATGCCTACAAAAGCATGAAACATCTAATGATTTACTCTGATGACTTGTTGGTATGTCTATTGCAATAGAGAATGATTAAAAGTATGACATTCGGACATGCGTGTCAATAGTGTAAAGGACCCTCAGTTAACGGTATGAGGTTGGTGGCATCACTGCTTGTTTTTTTATATCATTGATGCAAATGGCGGATGAGTGGCACTGTGTTTTACAATAACATGCGATGCGTAGAAGTACTGTAAAAAGAAACTGCCTTGTATGATGTGTAACCTACGGTATTATTATTTTATAGGAGTTAATATACTGATCAGTAGACCTCGACGAATTTTAAATGTTCGCCATGTTATACCGATACAATATATGGCACCTGCCGGTGTGTGTTTCAGGTTGTTTACTATACAACAGCTACAGATGCATATTACGGATAGTGCCTCAATCTACATGTAAGTGGTGTGACCTTAATAGTTTGGCACTGGTAATCCTATAGCGTAAACTTCATTTACCGGTAAGCTTATGTTTTGGGCCACTCGTAACCTACTATACCTTTGGTGGTCGACTTATAGGTATAATCTTAAATCAGAATTTTGAGCGAAAATCTTGCGATACGCCAGATCGATATATACCCTGCAATTTTCGGTAGTATAAGTAAATAAACTCCCCTAACTCTTGGGTAACGATGTAGTTGTGCTGTAGATGATGTTTAAGGGGTAACACCTTTTATCAGTAGACGGCTGCTTATTGTCTCTTTTGTGCACAAGGAATTGATATTTAATAACCCTTCCTCCGTTATTGATTGGTTGTTATTGCTACACATCCTTTCAGCGCACAAAGCCAGTGCAGGTAGATATGGGAGACAAGCTGTTCTTTCGTTGTAAGTAAGCTGACAGTCCCTGTCTATTCAGGAAAAAAACTGAACGGGCAGATCTAATGCACAGAATTGTTTCTCTGTGGTCAGAACACTCCTAAGTCCCATCTCTCCTGTTTACAAGGCCTGGGTAAGTTGATACAATAACGGACTGTTTTCCATGCAGAGGGCCCTTCCTCACAATTTAAAATGACCCAATAATAAGAAATCGATACGAAAGGTCCGATAGTTACCAAATAACAAAAACTGTTTTAAGGATTTTGTTGTGGATCCTGCTGAGGAATCACACAAAAATAATGAACAGCAACATAGATATTTTAAATAGAAAATAGGTTATATTGAACGTAAAGATACAAACTGGAACGCAGGTTAGTAATCCAGGAATACGATTAGTAAGGAATATATATATATACAAGTCTTGAAGTGAAGCCGTGCTGGAAATAGTTTATATGATGCTATTATTCTGGCTGAGTGGAACTCAGAGCTATTATGCCAACTAACGCGGTATTCTCTGTGTAACTTTGGTATCTCTCCGTAACATACGGATCAGTCACGTTCTTTAAAGAGTCTCTTACGGATCTCTCTATGCTTCTCTACGATAATTTAGGTATCTCATTATGACTCAAGTCGAGTCCATTTTCATAGAAAAGGGGGAGGTCCCACAACAGACTTCGATTAAGGATTTTATTCAATGTTTTAATCGGGAATCCGTTCTTGTGGTTGTTTATGGCTGCAAAACGGTGGGACTTGAAAGGTTTTGTTTTTATTTTTTCTTAGATAGGCTGTCTTCCCTAACTGAAGGGTTATACCTCCATGATTTAAACTGACCACAACTCGTAGTCAATAGTGTTTCCATTTTAGTATGTACATGGCTCAATGCTACATTGGTAAAAAGAACATGATGTAACCGCAAGATGTCGTCATAGTAATAGTTTCCTAGTGGTACACAAGTTCTGTTAATAGTTTTCGGCTGATGATTTTTGGTGGGCATGATAAGCATAGACCAGAGTTCACAGAAGAGGTCACCTATGAAGTAGATGCATACTATATAAGTAAATATAAAAATAACAATATTTACCTCATCCCAAACCATGACAATGCTTATAGAGAAATGTAATCGATCAGTATTAAACTATTTTGATTGATATATTCATTCACTGATTGATTTCTTCTACCGATAAACATTTACAGGATATTTAAAGTCAAAAGATATTTTTCAATTGTAATGATTTTTTGGGGGGAAATAGTAATGGTTTAATGATACAAGTATTACTAATTAACCTATAGCTGAATTGATAACTTTCCAAACGAGCCCAAAAGGAAAGAGAAAATGGGCTTTCTGTCACATCACATTAAACACCGGTTTAACTTGATGTGACGGTAAGCTGTATTAGAAAAAGAGTCGAACTACTATTTAATACAAATATTTCTATATGGCAGTGAATACGGATATGGTTCTACAGAAGGAATTTTTATAAACACAAAGACATACAATCAATATTTACCTTTCCCCAAACCAATTCTATTATAATAGACTTAAACAGAAAATAATACTTGTTTTCCTATCCCAAAACAAACTGAATGCATCTGGACTCAAATAGAAATAGCTAATCTATAAATACCTATCTGCAAAATAGGCTTTAATAGATACAACCAAAAGAGATTTACTAAGCGTAGCTTAGATTTGGTCTGAGTCTTTAGTTTTATAGAACTTATTACATATTTGTAATTGAGACAACGCATCTAATCATTCAGTCAGTTAAGTGCTATACGTGATACACGCTTTAGACAATTAGATCTCGAAAGAGACTTGACTGACTGGGCAGAAAATTATCCCGCAGTAGGTTGCTATTGCTTTTTGAGGTAGACTGGTTGCCAGCAAAAGTTATAGAACCCAATCTATTATTTAACCCAATCTATCCTATTATGTAACGAGTTGTCGTTCCGAGTCGATATCAGCTGCACCACAACGCACAATGCTTATAGACTCAAATCTAAGCTAAATCTGTTTACCTAAATCCAAAACAACTAAATATTTACAAACTCAAATACAAACAATACTTTTTTTTAATCGTTTCACCCCGAGCAAGGCATACCACTGATATGCAGGGGGCTACATAAGTGTAAAAAGACTAATTAGAAAAGAGTGAAGAGGATGATGAAATAGTTAGAAAGGAGCAATAGAAAGATGAGAATGCAGGTGTGATGACAGTTTAAATACCACCCCAAACCAAAAAATACTTATAGGCTAAGCTAGAAACAACTATTATTTACCAAAACTGAACCAACCACTATATTGAATCCATAGCAAAATCTACTGCTAAGAAGATTGGGTCACTATGTCGATCCAGGATGTTTTTTCCACCTGAATCCATCCTGCATATATACAAGTCAACCATCCGTCCGTGCATGGAGTACTGCTGCCATTTATGGTCAGGTGCCCCTGCCGTTCTCCTCAGTGTTCTCGACAAGCTCCAAAGGAGAGTCTGTAATGTGATAGGTTCTGATCTGGCGACTCGTCTGCAGCCACTTTCCCATCGTCGAAATGTGGCCTCCCTCTGTCTCTTCTATAAATACCTTCATGGCTTCTGCTCGGATGAGCTTAAGTCACTGATGCCTCCTCAACAGGTGTTTACCCGTTCAACCAGACTGGCAACTGGGTCCCACCCATTCACAGTCAGGTTAGCCAAACGCAGACGACAATTCTACTCCAGCAGCTTCCTCTCTCGCACTTCCCGCCTGTGGAACTCACTCCCGTATTCTTGCTTTCCTGACGGCTACGACCTCCAGAAATTTAAAAGCAAAGTTAATACTCACCTACTAACCACTGGCCTCTAGCTCTCTCCCCTCCCCTGTATAACCTTCCCTTTCTCTCCGCCCATGTACCTGTCATTGCACCTGCTTTCTCAGTTTTCTATTGTTCCTTTCTAACTAGCTTGTACTCCTCACTCTTTTCTAATTAATCTTTCTACATTTATGTAACCCCCTGCACATCAGTGGCGTTTCTGCCTTGCTCGGGGTGAAATGATTAAAAAAAAAAAAAAAAAAAAAAAAAAAAAAAGTAAGTCTTTATAGGTTCAAATAAAACGACCAATATTCACTATGCATATACTAAGAGAATGCCTATCGTCATAAAAATAAACACTACCAATATTTACCTATCCATAAATTTAGACATTCTTTACAGTCAGACATCATTACAAAATAAAGATCGATTTAGACATTGAATAACACAGCAGTTTATACAGAAAATCAACCATCCCAACCGAATTCAATATCTGATACCTCCAATAAAACACCCATTAGTCAGCACATCTCGCATTACACTTTAATAGTATAATAGGTTAGATTCTGGTATGATGCATTTTCCCCATTAACGGGATACATACATTCAGAACTCTGCATTCAGAATAAACCAAAATCTATCCTTAGTCTCACTGCATTCTGGCGGAGAGAAATTCAGACGATGCTCTTCCGAAGGGCCGAGGCTCGTCTGGGTTAAACAAACGAGACTCTGACCCAGCGTATGCGGGATCTACGAGAAATTGTTTCCCGGGCGCACGCTCTCGGAATGCCACACTGTAAAAATCACTTGGGAGTGATAGAGACCAAAATCAACAAGTATGCCCACAACACGGTCGACTCTCTGAAAGCTGCCATCGTGGAAGCGTTCGCCACGATGGACAACAGCATGGTCGTCAAAGCGTGTAACTCATTTCCCGCCCGCCTCGAGATGGTCGTCACCGCCGCTGGCGGTTACATCGAAAAATAATGTAGTATACACTCTACTTCTTGCTAAATAAACTGTCGGGTCTCTGCATATAAAACTTTTTTATTGCGTATTTCGTTTTCTTTTTGTCAAGTTTCGGATTTTGCGGCAACACCATGTATTTCTGTGCATGTTCATTTCTCACTTATATACGCATATATACTTCCATCATGCTTGTATGCAAGCATGTCAGTGTTTTTAGAATTCAAATAACTGGAAATGAGAATTGTACCCGTGCATCTAACTCTAAAAGACGGGATATGTCAGTCACGGAAAATCTCGTCTGGGTTAAACAAACGAAACTCTGACCCAGCGTATTGTTTCCCGGGCGCACGCTCTCGGAATTCCACACTGTAAAAATCGGCTTTGTGCCACATCCTATCTTTATGGGGAAACTCGTTTAAATAACAAATTCATTAATGCTTATATTTAAGTCAATACGAATTGTCTCTATCAATTCTATTACATTGATAACTGTTCCTAAACCATGTAGATACTTATTGAATGCAAAATGAATGATCAATATTTACACATTCCTGAATCAAGTAAATGTCCGTAGACTAAACTATAATATTAATTTCAATGCTGAATGACCCGACATGTGCTGACAAGTCGTAAAATTCCCTCATTAAAATTTCGTCATCCTATTGTTGCATTTCATCATAATGTTCTCGCTCGATTGACTTCTGCTCGATGAAATGAGTAACATTAAAAATAAATTATTATATTTTCAACGATATCATTACATATATTTCAGCACAAAACCATAATTCCTGGGCAGTATCTTCACAAATCTATAGAAGCCTCATGTTCAGATGGATTTCAAATACTCTCCATACCACCATACATCTTTTCTGATCATTAACTACGTATTGTTTGCTTACATTCTGGTAAGAAAACTAGTATTAGTGCCGGTGATATTATGCGTGCTGTTCTAAAAAAACAGCAGAAACGACATTTCAAATCTCAGAGTGCTAATATTACCATGCAACTGACTATAGCATGGTCATATCGGTGACTAAACCGATTTCCCTCACCAGATTTTCTAGTGACTAGAGACATAGAAGGATTAAAAACAAGACCATTTAAAAGGCGGATCAACCTTGCTATAGGGTCAATGAACTTCTTGCGCAATGGGGTAAATTGGATTCTATAGCTATGGATGCAGAGAGTTGGTTTATGGCAAGATATTTCTGGGTGAAGGGTTTATTACATTTAAACATAGTGCCACGGTTTTCTTAATGGAATCAAAAGCCACATTCAAATTAGAGGATGTTATCTTCGATTTGGCATGCAGAAGGATGAGTTCCACTAGGTCTTTTGGCTCAACACATGCTACGTATAAATGGATTCCTTTCAGGCTTTGAACCATGGTAGGCAGGGTGAAATAGTAAGGTGTTTATAGTGGGGTCAGGAAGTAGGTAAGACAAGGATGGGAATACGGGTGTGATAAGAGTGGCGTGAACGGAGGAAAAAGCATGGGAGAAAGAATTCCAGTCGGTGAGATCGGAGATGACTATTTAACTTACATTCAAGTTTTTGGAGATTGTAGCTGTCGGGGAAGCAAGAATATGGAAAAGAATTCCACAAGCGGAAAGTGCGAGAAAAGAAGCTAAGGAGTAGAAGTTGCGGTTACATTTTATTGTTTTCAATGTAAAAGAGTAGGACCTAGTTGCCTAGTCTAGTAGCTCCACTACATTAATACATAGAGGGCAACAGTTAGCTAAGTTCATCGGAGCAGAAGCCGTGAAAGTATTTGTAGAAGAGACATAGGGAAACCACATTAAGCCGGTAAGACAATGACTGCATCTAAGAAAAAGAATAAACATTTACATAACGAAAACTAAACAAAATAAATGAATGGATTTATTCTAAATTATGCTTAACTTACATGGTTCAGTTCCTCGCCAGGGAAATCATATAAGATGCAATTCATTAAAATATTATGTTGTGAATTTAAGCCAAACGTGCAAAGTCAGAAGAAAGGATTAAACATCAACTGCAAGAAAAGACATAATGCATGGTCGTCAACGCAAGGATGAGCCAAAAATGCAGATAACAAAACGAAGATGTCAAAATCAAACAAGTAAAAAAATGAATACTTGGGAAGTCTTTTAACAGAGGAAGAGAAGTACCAAACTGAACTCCAAAGTCGCATTGAGATAACCAAAGGTGCATCTCAAAAGTTCAACAGAGTACTAAAAAATAAATCAGAAACAAAGAAAAAAATAATGACCTGTTATGTGACATCTGTCTTTCTATATGGCAGTAAATGCTTGAAAATCTCCTCAAAGATGAAGAAAAGATTAACAGAAACAAAAATCTGGTTCTAAAGAAGAGCAATGAGAATATCATGGACTGAATATGTATGCAGTGACAAAGTTCTTGAGAAAATAGAAACAAAAAAAAATTATACTTAACACCAAGGAGAGACATATAAAAATTATAGAACCCATAATGAGGAAGGTGGGCTTGGAAAAACGTATACTCATATGAGAGATTATATGCAAAGGTACAGAAGAAAAAACGGCATAACTTACTGGACTTGACTAGATGGATAGCGGAACAAGGTTTGGGAGAAATAACACAAAACAACATTTATTAAGATATACAAACGACTGGAAACTGTGAACAGCCATTATCGCATAAGCTCTGATAGGACCTGATACGTGAAGAAGAAGATCTTTATAAATTTATCAGCAGATATTTTAGCAAAAAATAGGAAATAAATCCCGAAAATATTGCGATTTACTTTTAGATGAGGACTAGCAGTATAGCCTGGCGTTGCTCGGGTGTAATGAAAGCTTTCAAACTAACCCATGGTCTTGGATCTCAGACTCTTTGGACGTTAGCACGAAAGACTAAAAAGCAATAGTTGTTTCCAGTTAAAGCGAAACCGTAGACTTAGAGAAAAATGAACGGATATAAGTCAAATTTTAATTTCCTGGTATCGATATCAAATAAGTTTTTTTCGTTGTAAATTGAATTTTGAAGGCTAAATAAGTCCTCTGAGTAAATGGTATCATGGCTGAGACTAAGAATTTCAATTATACCTACTTAGAGCCAAACTCGAAGCAAAAACTAAAATAAAAGAGCTGAAAAAAATACAGACATACAGGCAGATAAACAGACACACACACACAAATATCTTGCCTTTTATATATATATATATATATATATATATTCGATTTTCTGCACTATTGTAAGAACTGCAACCTTGAAACTTCTGAATATCCTTTCTTATGTCTTTGTCTATGAGTGTATCAAATTTGATTAAAATCGGACCACTCCTTCTATAACCCGATTTTTTCGATTATCAATTTTCGATATTTATCGGGGGTATCTCGGCACAAAACCTAGCTAAGTACACTCGCAGACGCTTATAGTACAACTGTGTCAATTTTCAAGAAAATCGGTTCAGCCGTTTCGGAGTCTATAAGGTAACGGCTATACACACAGACACACACACGCACACGCACACACACACACACACACACACACACACACACACACACACACACACACACAAAGGTCAATTTATAAGTTTAGATTTAGATTTATGGTTGTCCACAAAAGAGACAGGCCAAAATGCAAGTACAGAACTTTACATAACTTAAAAATAATTAAGTTAAAACTAGTAATCCCTTATTCTTATTCGAGCTTTTGGAATGATTCTATTTAAATTGCGTTGAAAATTTTATTTATTTATTTAAGAAAATATATGAAAATCAAGCATTTTCTTACCTGATTATTTAACCAATAGAGCAAGGCAATCTTAAGAGAATTAGAAGTCCTAAGAGTATTATGGTGCAGTGAATATCAACTTGGAACAAGAAATCGGGGAGCCGAGTTCGAATTCCAGCTTAGTTTCTTGCATTCGATTACGCACAAATAGCCTTAGGAAAGGTATTAATCCGTCTCTTCCCTCCAGTTATGGGTTAGATAACAGATTGGGTTCTATAGGCTTGGCTGGCAACCAGTCTACCGCAGAAAGTAATGGCAACCTACTGCAGGATAATTTTCTGCCCAGTCACTCATGTCTCTAAAGAGACTTGATCGCCCAAGCGTATATCACTTATAGTGATGTGGCCCTTAGCCGTAGTAAAAGAGATAAAAAAGGCTTACTAGCAAATGTAAAAAGACAAATTGTATGGCTGTTAATAAGAAATCAACCCAAATGCGAGCTACGTTTTGGAGATTCCAAAATCGAGCAAGAACAGAAATGTTAGAAGTATATAAACTGTACAGATATAAGTTTTATATCTAACTCAGATTTCTCATACCTAATTATATACACGCTGTCGCAGCAAAATTTGACACTTGACAAAAAGAAAACGAAATAGGCAATAGAATATGTTTTTAAAAAAATTGCTGAGGTACTCTGATGAAAAGAATTTTATCCAGGTCCAGACGAGCAACATGCAGAACGACAGGTGAATCTGCAAAAACATCGACGAGGTTCCCATCCTGAAACATACCAAATATCCCTCCTGTGTCATGGTCCTTGGTGTCATCTTCAGCGAAGGCCACGTTATGACATCGTTATTCTTTCAAAAGAGCCTGAGAGTCACCGCTGAGATCTACCAAGAAGTACTGAGGGGCGTGTTGGATGTACAAGATCACCGCTGGACGCCCATACGCCTTCCAGAACTACGCTCCAGCTCACAAGGCCAAAACGACCCAGCCATTATTGCCCAACAATGTTCCTCAGCACTGGTCGTCGGACTTCACCCGACTGCAACCCATTTGACTATTTCCTCTGGAACGTGATCGAGACCAAGACCAACAAGCACGCCTACAACACGGTCGACTCTCTGAAAGCTGCCATCGTGGAAGCGTTCGCCACAATGGACAACGGCATGGTTGCCAAAACGTTTGACCCATTTGGCGCCCGCCTTGAGATGGTCGCCGCCGCTGCTGGCCGCTACATTGAAAGATAATGTAGTATGTAACTCTAACTGTTGCTAAATAAATTTTTCTGCAACATTATGTATTTCTGTGCATGTTTATTTCTCGCTTATATATGCATATATACTTCCATCTTGCTTGTATGTAAGCATGTCAGTGTTTTTAGAATTCAAATAACTGGAAATGAGAATTGTACCCGTGCATTTAACTATAAAAATAACAGGATATGTCAGTCACGGAAAATCTCATCCGAATCCACAGAAGTAGAGTGGCATACGTCAACGTTTCTCCACGACGCTGAAAATGTCATTTGTGTGGTTTACTCCAAGATTTAAAAGTCAGCTTTTGGACTTTAAAAGGCAAATGGCAAACGAAAGGGACAATGTACAAGCGGTTGTGATCACGATAAAAAAGTCGTGTTTCGTTTATGATGTTTGTTTTGGAAAAAGGTAAATCAGTTGCTGTTGCTGTTTTTCACAGTCATCTTATAGGGCGAGTAATAAAGAAAAAAGATTAAGGTAACATTAGTTGGGGGAGAATAGAGAAGTCGAATATCTGACAAGATGGAGCAATCAGCTCAACACGTGTATGAATATATATATATATAAAGAGAGTGAGAGAGGTAGAGAGATAGACAGACTGATATATATATAGTCATCATTAGACAGATCTGTTTCGCTGTTCGCTGTATCACAGCTCATCAGTACGGTTAGACATCCGTTTGTTTTTAACTCAGGATTGAAACCCGGCCGATATGGCATCAGTCGGCGATTCTACCTCTGAGCTATGGGCGCTTGGTAGAAGGTAACAGACTTTTAGTCTGTCTCTCTCTGCCTCTCTCTCTCTTTCTCTCTCTCTCTCTCTGTCTCTTTCTCACTCTTTATACTTATCGATAAAAAGTTTCATGCTTTCCTATTTAGAACCAGTACATTTTTGCATTATGTTGAAATGGTTAACGGCTCGGAATCAGAAGATCGGAGAGCCGAGTTCGAATCCTAGTTAAATTTGTTGTCTTCACTTACGCGCAAATAACCTTGGGAAGGGATTAATCCATCTCTTCTCATTCCACCAAAGTGTTGAATAGCAGGACAGATTAGGTTCTATAACCTTGGTTGGCAACCAGTCTACCGCAGAAAGAAATGGCAACCTACTACAGGAAAATGTTCTGCATAATCATGGATCATAGTCATGGATCAAAATATACACGTATGGCAGTTAACTGACTGATTGATATTTCCATTGTTTTCGAAGTACTAGAACATTTTTGTAAATACTAAACGTCAGTGTGTTGAAATGATCATAGTGTCGTTGACGCTATTGATAAGATTTTTTGTCTACGTTTCGTTCTATAATAATAAAACTTTTAAGTTTGCAAAAAATTGAAGAAAGTTTATTGTACTACACTACGCACCCTAATAAAACAAATTGAACTTTGTACTCACTATCTGTTTGCACTTCTCCCTAAAATTTGGTTTTTATTGGTCAATGTATGACAATTTAAGAGGGTGTGGTGAACGGATGGACAGACAGATTAGTGACAGTGACAGAATTTTAGAATTTAGAATAAATACATTTAAATATCTATCTATATATAAACGTATATATCTCTATGCAATAATAATAATAATAATAATACAAACTGAAAAAAGCGTGAAAATTACGAGAATATTACAAGTTTTGTCTCTCATGTCAACAGAACATATGCCTGAAAAAGCTCAGTTGTTAACTAGAGCTATAATATTAAATAAATCAATTCCTCCTTATTCATATCTATCTGTCTATCTGTCTATTCCTACTTATTCATATCTATCTATCTATCTATTCCTGTTTATTCATATCTATATATCTATCTTTTTTTTCGTATTAAAAGAATGAAAAATATAAATAAACTAAAGACAGAACTAAAAGAAAATTAAAATTAAAGTCAAGCAGGAAAACAAGAAAAATAAATCAAATCAATAGTAAATTAGAAATAAAGAAAAATGTTTAATTTAAAGAAAGAAAGAAAGAAAGAAAGAAAGAAAGAAAGTTGATAGACGGAAACAAACAATCAGAAAAACAAAGTAGAGCAAAAATAAGTTGAAAAACGAAAGAAAAACAAAATTTAATTGAAAGAAAGAAAGAAAGAAAGAAAGAAGAAACAAAAAAAGAAACAAACAAATAGTCAAAGAAGGGAAAATAAAATTTGGTAGAAAAAAAGAAAGAAATCTCAAGTTCAAACATCTCGTCCTGATGTGCGTTTCAATGTAAATTTCTTGAATTGACTAACGAGATGAGTTACTTGAAAGTGCCACGATGTACAGAGGGTGTCGGAAAAAAGATAAGAGAAAAATGTGAATCAAGGATGTAAAGAAGCTAATTGACGTTGCATTTAAACTTTTGGAGATTATAGCTCTCAGAGAAGTAAGTATACGGAAGGGAGTTTTATAGAAGAAAAGTGAGAGAAAAGAAACTGAGGAGTAGAAAGTAACCGTTATATTTGACAGTTTCGACTGCAAACGTTTGAGACCTATTTGATAATCTAGTAGCTTGAGGAAATTCGTATCTGCACCAGGCAGATAAGCTCGTCAGAGCAGAAGCCATGAACATATTTATATAAAAGTGTTTGAAGTGCAGCTGACAAATCGGGATTGATTATGTAGAAGCTCCTTCTTTTGATTTTGTCGAGATAAATGGCAGGAGTACTGGACCAGATATAGCAACATTATACAATGCACAAACGAATGGTAGATCTGCATATGTGCAAAATGGATTTTCTGGCCCGACACAGTCACCTAAACTTTCTAGCAGTAGATGTAGCGATTGATTCGATAAAAGTACTCAATATTAGGAAATCGATTATCAATAATAGACAGTTAAAGATGTCATTTCAAAAAATGTATTCCGGTTTTAGGTTTTGTAGAAACACTTATAAGTGAAATGATTTGTGAAGTCGTGAGATAAGTTCTGAGACATTTTATCGTAGCTTGTTTGCATACAAGGTGAGATGGGAAAATTGTCGCCATTTTATATTTTTAATTTCGGTCATGCGCGTTGTTTGTTTTTAATTTTGTCGATTCAACAGTATAGTAGAGTCGGTTAGACGCAACTCATTCCGCCAGAAATTTTGAAACGTCATAGAAGCATTCACCATCTTCAACAAGGTCTTCAAGAAGAGATGCAGGAAGTTGCGAAGACGCCAATGGCGATTTTATGGAATAACTGAACTCTTTAGTATTTCAGGATTTTTTTGTGTAATTTTGTTAAATATCTGAAAATGATTTGTCAGTGTTATTTTAATGTTTGCGTAATTATACGACAATTTATCCATCAAAATCTCTGTATATATCTGCGGATGACAATATATATATATATATATATATGTGTGTGTGTGTGTGTGTGTGTGTGTGTGTGTGTGTGTGTGTGCAATGTGAATTTCTTGAGTTGACTAAAGAGATAAGAGAAACAATGTACAGAGGGTATCGGAACAAAGATAAGAGAAAAATGTGAATCAAGGAGTTAAAGAAGCCAATTGACGTTGCACTTAAACTTTTGGAGATCATAACTCTCAGGGAAGTAAGTATACGGAAGTATGCATACAAACGTACATACATATATATATGCATACATACGTATATGGCTCTCTCTCTATATATATATGGTCGAGAGGGTCTAAGACGCGCCAGATCACTTGGTGGCTTCCCCTACGTGGATAGGGTTCACAGGTTCGCATCCTGCCGAATGACACACATTTTCGTAACAAAAGTTTATCATAAATAATCAGGCCGGTAGAAATAAATATATAATACTGTTAGATTATAAACAAGCAAGACATACATATATATATTCATATAGATAGCAGCTCTAACATTAATATTGAGCGCTTTCAAATAAATACCATGCATATATAATATATAAATAATATAATATATATAACAAATTACATATATATATATATATATATATATATATATATATTGATATTTATAATTATATATACACTTTTCACATATACATATATATATATATATATTTTCTAAACATATACTGTTAAATATAAGAGATAAAGAATGTCTATTATGTTTAATCATGAACCGTTATAAACATCGTATTTTGGCTTTAATTTCAGGTAAAAATAAAGACAAAAATTCTTCAACATAAATCCAAACAACCCACACTTAATAAAATCACGTGTAAATCTGGTCATAGCACATTACATTGCATTTAAACATATGGTTCTGTTATCATTTCGAGCTCTCACGCAGTGTGACGTCATAGAAGCGCATTACAAATTTATGAACTGCGTTTGCTGTGTTTGGTAACTGTTGTCGTTGTTTTTATGTCAACACAAGATAAAATCGTCGCTGACGGTGGATGTTTTTGTGTTAACGTCCTTGTAACCTCTCTGAAGAAAGCTTAGAATAAATTTAATAAAACGTTATTCAATTGTTGGAGAATTTTCGTCTTTATTTTCAACTGAAATTAATGCCAAATACGATGTTTAGAACAGTTCATGCTTAAACAAAATAGACATTCTTTATCTCTTATATGTTTAGAAAATCATCTGCTGCCTCGATACACTATATATATTACAAAAAACTGAAAGAACACATAGATTAAAAAACCACTGTTCAAGCATTTACTATATATAGTCCAGTTGAATTCATTGCATTTGCTTACACACAAATGCCATTGGCAATGATATTAACCCGTCTCTTTTTCTTTCACTCATGAATTACGAAGCAGAACAGATTCTATAACCTTGTCTGGCAACCAGACTATAGCAGCCTACAGCGGGGAAAATATTCTACCCAGTCAATCGTGTTTTTTTTTAGACATGATCTCCCAGGCGTTTATTACGTATGAGATTTAACTGACTAACTCATTGCGTAGCTGATGTTGACCGCCAACTCACTGAGTTTTCTTTGTCCGAAGGTGTACACTGGCATGAAATGGAATGATTATGTTGAATTAGCACTTTTGTATTCTATCTAGAGACGTCTAACAAAATCCAAAGAAGAATCGTCACCATTATCGGTCTTATGCTGGCATCTCGACATCAGTTAATTTCTTAATGTTGTAACATTGTCTCCTTTTGTATTTTCGAGAAACATATTCATTGCAATTTTAGTGATGCACTTTCCCCTTTAATATGTAGAGGGGCTAAGAAGTCCCTCAAACAAATAACAAAAAGAAAAATGCACTACAAATAAATTAAAATAAACTTTTGTTTATTTTCGAAACCGATGGCGAAATCGTGATTATGTGGAATAGAGTATCTATCCGGGACACTCTTAGCATTTAACCTTCTAAAATCACTACAAGGGCGCCATGTTGTAGCGTCAGACTTTTGCACCATGTGTAGCGATGAAAACCAAGCACTTTTCGAGGGTCAGATGATCCTTTGCTGTCATAGATGTTGAAACTCGTTTTTGCAATCTTATATTTATCCGGTTGTCCAGTTGTCTTGATGTAGTGCTTGGCATTATGTTTTATGGTGTCTGTGTTTTTAAGTGGCTGGGAGAGTTGTGGATATTTTTGTAGTAGTTGACGGATGTACTGGTCCTCGGGTAAGGCAGAGCTGATTCCAGTAGATTGGTATTTCGAGGTGATTCCTCTTACTGAAATCTTGGTTTGATTATCCACAAGTGTGCGATTAGTCACGTCGACAGACAGGTTGAATCTGGCTAAAAAAATATGCCACCAATATAGGCGTTGTTACACTGGCTATGGTAAAATTCCAGAAAAAATTCCGTCGCATGCCGAGATTGATATTCAGCGATTTCTCTCCGTAAGTTGGTAGTTTGGTTACCGTTACTTGCTTGAAGATGATAAGACTGTGGTATAGTCTCCTGATATTGTGTTGGTGGCATCACGCTTATTTCAGCCCCGGTGTCTATTAAAAAGTTATATCCATGAATTTTGTCACGGATATAAAACAAACGACCTATTGTTAAAAATCCAGCAACAGCCGTCGTCTCTACTGGCTGGAATTTCCGTTTCCCGCATTCGCGTTGTTGAAAGAATAAGGGCGTGTACAGTGTCTCGCCTCAGTACCGAACCTTCTGTGATAGTAACAAAGTTCATCTTTTTTATCGCGGTTGTCAATCCGGCCTGCCCTAAAAAACTTCGCTTTCTGTAGCCTGGTCGTTTATCACGGGGGTACCGTCGGTCTGTTTGTAGTAAGTCTTGTAATTGTGTAGACAATTTTTCTACAGTAGACTTGAGGTCGTTAAATTCCCTGTCTCTTTGTTGGGCTGGTTGTGGTTGAATAGAGTTTACCCTGCGGCTTCGAAAACTTTCATGGATCAGATCTGCAATGTCGCGAGTTTTTCTGTCTTCGTTTCCTCCGTCATGGGTGCGAGGATTTGTGTTGTTGTAGTGGGTAATTTGTCTAGCCATAAGATCCGCATAATGTCCTCGGACATTTTGTTTTGCATGTGCCTTAATAACTGCGATGGAGTGCGGTCTCCTAATTCAACCTGAGTGAAAAGTTTGCGTAGCATGGTTTCGTTCGAGACACCGGTCCATTTTAAAATTGCTTCCTTGAGCCTGTCGTACGGGTTGTCATCCGGGACATTTTCCAGTAAATCCATTACTTCCTCGACGATGTCCGCTGGCAGTTTTTCTACTAAGTAACAATACCGAGTTTTCTGGGAGGTGATTCGCTTCGTCTCGAATAATGCCTAGATTTGAACGAACCAGGACTTAGTGTTAGTCGGGTTGAAAGCCGGGATATTCAACGATAGTGTGGCGAGAGGGGTTTCCGAAGATTGTGATTCCATTATGTTCTTCCTTTTCGTTTTTTGGTTTTTTTAAAACACGTCGGTCACCAATTTCTAGAAGCGAGAATTATATTTACGAGTCGACTCGGCGTAACTTGGTTCATGAAATAAAGCCGGGAATAAAGTGAAATAAACTTTTGTTTATTTTGTAAAAAAAATAAAAGAATTATTTTTTTGTACAAAAATGAAGTTGTCCGTAAAGCTGTAAAAAAGGAAGAAAGAAAGGAACTGGGAATGTGAGAGGGAAAGGAAGGACGATGTGTAGCGAGTGAGATATAGAGAAAGAGAGGGTGAAAGAATGTTCGCTGATCCGTGATACTGCCTGTTGTGTGAACTGCTGGATTCTCTGTGTGTGTGTGCTCCAAGCGGTCGCGTGCCCTTTTGGTGTGAGCTGGTTGCTCGGCCCTCTGTTCTGTTGAGAGTTTCTACCTTCCTTTTATCTGGATGGTGAGGCTCCGGGGAGATCAAGAAATGTGTTTCTTATGTCCAGCCCTGAGAGGTCAAAAAATCATATTTTTGACCACGTGGTGTGCTTTCCACTACGTCCGAGCTTTTGGGTGCGCCGTCATTGTTTTTGACCCCACAGGGTATGGTAAGGGGTGAATTCTCGCGCAATTGTATTTTTTTGAGATACACGTGGTGTGAGTTAATTTTTGTTGTGTGTGTGTGTGTGGAAAATAAAATAAGAAACAGCACAAATACTATGACTTCTCGAATTGAGGCGCAGTACTAGATTGGAACCTAGCTCTCCTAATTTCACTGTTGAATTTGATAGTTGTCACTGTCAGTTCAGTTCTATAGATTTTATTGCGAGCACTACTTTCTCGTTTGGGAAAACGCTTACGTCTTTCTACTTTCCTGTCAACTACAATTCTCAAATGTTGTAAAAGTAAATGTCAATCGTCATTTTGTATTTTATTGAATCTTGTTTCTTTATCTTTTATGTTTAAGTCTGATTCACTCTCCCTGGCCTTTTGTATCCAGGTAGCTTCTTGCTTTGTTTTAAGTGAAAGGATCTATCTATCTATCTATCTATCTATCTATCTATCTATCTATCTATCTATCTATCTATCTAAAAATCTAGAATTATGAAAACTAATACAGATTAGCTGGAATAGTCCCGAAGTTTGTTGCAAGAGACTGAAAATCCGAGAAAGATAGAAGATAAAGCTGATGAAAACTATTAGAATATAGAGGAAACGTGTTGACACGTAATCTCCAAAGAGAGCAACCTAATATAACGGTTTTAGTCAACGACTATATTGAGCACGAAGAAGACTGTAAAGGAAGAGGAGGAGAAAAAGAGGAAGAAGATGAAGAGTAAAAAGAAAATGGCAAAAAGAAGAAGAAGAATAAGAGGAGAAGAATGGTAAAAATGTAGAGAATCATTTCGTATTATAATTTCAAAAACGAAACGTCTTAGCCAAACAACAAAGACGACAACAATGATTTCAAATATTTGATAAGTTTCCCTTACTGTGATGTTGCTCCTTTCTTCAAACTATCTTCTGGCTCATTAATATGTCGGCGCGCATGAAATGTTCGTTATTTACGATATTTCTTATACTAAGATGTATTTTGAACTAGAGGGAGCCGTATTGAACCGATTCTTCCTTCTTTAATCATTATCCCGTGAACCTAGCAACTAATTATACAGGTGAATGAGCCTGCAGTTACGAACCTAAAATTGTCAAGTGTTCAAATCAAGCGAGCGTTATTACAGCTGTTAAAAGCTTAAGATTCTATGGAGTTTCAAGCAATAAAAAGTTCTTGAGGTCAAGTCGACTAAGCATTATTCCGTAGAGATTTAAATTGGAATTAACGCAATAAAATGCAAAACATCATTCAACCCAGAAGTAATGTTGAAATATTTAGATTAAAGACACGTCATTTGCGGGTGATTTATGCTTTTGATAATGTTTCAAGCAGAATATCTCGTCAGCTGATTCTAGTTTTCTCAGTGAAATAATTATAGTGTTAGTAAATATGGAGGAAAACCTGTAACAGACAATAAGCATTCGTTATTAATTCATAATCGATATATAAACCACTTAAACTGCTCGTATTCATAAGTGAATGCACAAAGCTTCGCCTGACATCGTATTCGTTTATTGGAGACAACGAAAAAGAAAGGCAATTACTTCGTTTGGTGATGAAAGGCTTTTATTAAAAATTAATAGCTTCTAGCTTCTTTTGCTATGATTAATAACAAGTAGGATTGTTCGTTTTTCTATTTTAAGCAATTCATGTCTTTTCTTGCAAGGTTTTATTCATATTACATGCATTATGGTGATTATATAAAGGCGTCATTTAGACTCCAAGGGTAATCCTTCATTCTCATTTCTCTGCCAAAAATATTTTAATATTTTCTTTTCTGATGTTTTGACGTTATTCCTTTTCACTGGTTAATAATTCAAAAGTCAGTGGCTAAAACTTACCACTGTTCTTCAAAAACAAACTATAGCTAGTGAAATTCTAACAGAAGAGAGAAATGTTTGAAAATATTATTAAGTAACAAGAGGTTGGCTAAGTAGATTTCTGAAAATTGCTACTTCGTGGAAAATGCTCCCGAGAGGATGCTTACCTGATCGCTGTAATTTTAATCTGTTTAAGTTCAGGGTGAACTGTTTTATACCATACATATACTCATAATTACTAAGTCTTTAATCATAAGTCTGGCAAGTGGTCAAAATACGGAGCACCCAGTGAGAATCGTAATAGCTCGGTTAGGATTTGTAAAATAAATATGACAAATAAGGAATGCAATCAATTACAGAGTAGATTATTCTAATAGTTCAGACATTTGCAGCTAGGGGTCAGCAATGACATGTACCCAGTGTTGAATCATTTGTATTCACTATGTATTCCAGTTCGTAAAACGAAAGATCTATTCAGGCATCTTTTTTTTGAGAATTGCTGTTTAGAGAACACGTTCTTAGGAGTATTCTATCGCGATCACTACAATCTTAACCACTTCATATCTAGGGTCAACCGTTATCTATCCTACATATACTCATAACCTGAATTTGTTTCCACCTCAAAGAATTATACAGTAAACTCATTTGTTGCCACTCCTGCTTTATTAGATCTTATGTTTTGTACCTGATTTATATTTAGATTAAAATATACAATAAATACTTATCAGTTGCACGTCTTTTTAGTAGCAATATTCCTAAAAACGTAAGATTCATACATATGCAGAGGATGTAACCTAGTAGTACATTCACTTCTAAACCTTCTTATGTTTATCAAACAGTATGCATATATTACGAGTGTAGTGTCGTCAAAAAAAACGGCAAACTATTTGAGAGGATTATTAGCTGTTTCCTCACAGGGTAACACCCGAGCGTGTCAGGAAGAAATAGATATTGACTGTTTAATTACTTAGTTTCTGGGCATAATGAGATTATACCAGCGTACATATGTATTAAAAAGTGTTTCATACAATTATACTGTAGAACTTTTGAATATTTTCCATTTGTAATTACGCGACCTAGGTTTCTGCCTTAAGAGGTGTTTTCAGGCGATTTTCAATAACTTATTTTACCGTTTACGTTTTCCTTCTTTTTTTTTTAAGAACGCTCATGTAACGGTGTTTTTTGAACGCTGGCGAAACAGGGAATTTTTGAACGTGCAATTTTTAAAATTACTAGGAATTATGACGTTTTCATCCATGGTTGGTATTTTTAGTATGGTTACACTAAGTCATAATTTCCGTTCTTTAAGACATGTACCTTTGCCTTGTAAATGACTTCTTTTGTGCTGCAAATTGTTGAAGTGTACATTTATTTTTGTAGCTGCAGTTGCATTCTTTATTAGTGGTCTCGTTTTGTACACTGCTATCTAAGTTTCTAGTGTTTTGTTTTTTTATGAAACTATCTAAATTACTAGTGCAACTATAACTTAGTTTGATTCTGTTTCTGTTAAAAATGTTGTTTAGTGTTGATCCTTTTGTTGTTTATCTAACAGTTTAAAACATATCTGTCCTATTTTTGGTCTTTATCTGTAAATTAAATGGTGGGTCGAACCATATAATGTTTCGTTTTCTATTATCGTTCTTTGTTTATCTATTTGGTTGAGAATTATATTGTAAAATGTTTTTATGGCCAGATTTTCTTAGTGAATCTTTAGAGATATTTTCTTTTCATCAAATATTGTTTTGTTTGACGAACAAACAGATAGTCTGCATACTATTCCGCTGTGAATGTGTCTAATTAAACTTTTGGGATTGTTGGATTTTGTATTTATGTATGGTAACTTAGTGCATGTTTTCATGTATGGCGAGACATTGTCAGTTTGTAAATTAAATTGAACAACTAAATATTGTACCACTTTTCTATTTCTTTCTACTATTATATCAAAATCTAATTTTTTGAATAGTTTGAAAAGCACTTTCTTTATTTTATCATTTTTTCGTTTGTTGTCTGGTGCTATCATTAATCCGTCATCTCTATATAATCCGTGGTTGTCTATATGGATTATTTTGTTGATTTTATTTAAAATGTATATGCCCATCAATTCTGAAATTTCTGCTCCATCATACGATCTCTCTAATACATTAAATGTGCCGTTGTTAAATTTTTTAATCCATGCTTTACCTTCGTGGAAAAGTAAGATTTGCGGCAATGTAGGATTATGTCAGTATGTTCAGATGGTATTTTTCTGTACCTTTTAGCAAAATTATATGCTTCCATTAAAACTTTTTCAGAAATTGATGGGTAAAAGTTTTTATGTATAAACGTGTATTTATTTTTGCATTCGATTTTTTGGAACCAGGAAATGCAATCACTTCTGTTCTTTCACTGATTAGCTTGAGTGGCTGTTCTTAGCAAGTCACAAATATTTTTAATATTTGATGGCTTATTTTGCCCACTTCTGTTTTTGTTGGATTTATAAGTCGGTATGTTGGGAAAATCTTCTTTATGATCTTTGATTGTTAAGAAAACTCGTCTGCCTGTTTAAAGTTTGTATTCTTTTTGGCTTAATTTTAATTGTTTGTAATAATTTTAGCTTCCTTGTTGATGTTTTCAATAAGGGAATCCGGGACGTTTTTATAAGATTTTGTGATTTCCTTATTTATCTTCTTTTATTTTATTTTATTTTTTGTATTCCCTTGGGTTTATTTGATATATATTGTTGGATTTGTCTTCTTTAATAAGGATATTGTGTATCTTTTTTTATTTTTTTATTTCAGTGTTTGATAATTTTTGGAAGTTCTTGATTTTTAAAATTTTATATGATTTAATATAGAAACCATGTCTTTTTCAAAATTAATCAGTTCTTTGATTAAAGGGAGAGAATTTGTTCTTTTAACATTTAAATTTAAATTTAAATTACGCACTTTTTGTCTTTTTTTCCCTCCTGCATATTTTCTTAGGAAATATAATGCTTTCTATCTTATCCTGGTAAAGAACTGTTCATTTTTTTGTAAAAGGTGCAGCATATATTCTTTCTGTTTAGGTGCAATAATTTTAATTCCTGCATAGTTGTTTTTTTCCGTTTTGTTTTTGTTTATTTTTGCTTTCGTTAATGACTTAAATGGCCAAAATAAAATATATTTGTGTTCAACCAAAGACCAGGTGGTTCAATCACAAGTCTACATTCAAAATAGGAAACTTAAAAAGTGTACAAAATTGGCTAGCCACGTGTGGAAATTAAAATCAAAATATGGAAAAAACCCAGACATAACGTGGAGTAAAGTAACAACAGCCAAGCCTTACAACGAAGGCAAAATATATAGACTGTACCAGGAATAAAAGTTAGAGATTATGCTATTCCCAACCAAAAACGAGCTATTGAATGAAAGAGCGGTAATTATGACTAAATGTAACCATACTGAAAAATACATTTTAGGTTCATTCAACCATGGATGAAAACGTCATAAATCCTTGTAATTTTAAAAAATTGCACGTTCAAAAATACCTTTCCACGCAAGCGTTCAACAAACACCGTTACGTGAGCGTTCTTAAAAAAACAGCAAAAGGGAAAATCAGTTATTGAAAATCGCCTGAAGACACCACTCATGGTACAGACGTAGATCGCGTAATAACTCTTTTACAAATGCAATATATATATATATATATATATATATATATATATATATATATATATGAATTTGGCTAAGCAGTTACTTTCCCACTACTTATCACTACTAACTCAAGGCTCAAGCCACATGCCTCACACTACCAAAGAAGAAATTGTTACTAAAATTCCGCTAGCTAAAACCTATAAAAACCAATATCCCCCAACAACTTCCTTTACTAAATCAAACCTCTGGGTTTAGAAATTTTCCTCATTCTTTGTTTAAATGGGGCTGACAATGCATGTCTTAAAGTGACATGTTAAAAATGGCTATTTTCCCTGTTAGTTTTATCTGAATTTACAAATATATATATACTTTTTTCACTATTTGGCGATATAATTATTGCAAAAATTAGCATAATAAGACACTTCTAAAGAGCAAAAACGCGTCAAGATCTTTCATAACTGTTAGTAAAGTTTTAATAACTAGTAGTAAAGATAATGAACTGAGCCGACGTTGCCTTGCTATTATTCAACGAAAATGAGAACGATTGAATCGTGAGTGTTACAGGTGAATATATATATATATATATATATATAGACAACAGACTTTATTATAATATAATCACATTTAATAAATTTGACACAAGCACAGACACCATGTGATGCATATACAGCCAATGATAACAAAAACAGCCAATTTTAAAAAAGAAATGTTATGTATACATATATGCCTTGAGGTAAACATGTGATAT